>WEKX01028922.1:277843-321336 GCA_013390025.1 Pitta sordida
CAGTACTCAAGATGAGGTCTGACCAGCGCTGTGTACAGGGGAAGGACAACCTCCCTGGACCGACTGACCACACTGTTCCTGATGCAGGCCAGGATGCCATTGGCCTTCTTAGCCACCTGGGCACACTGCTGGCTCATATTGAGTTTCCTATCAATCAGTACACCTAAGTCTCTCTCCACTTCACTAGTCTCGAGCCACTCCTCCCCCAGCCGAGAGCGGTGCATGGGGTTGTTATGGCCGAAGTGAAGAACGCAGCACTTAGTCTTGTTAAACCTCATACTGTTGGAGCCTGCCCATCTCTCCAGCCTATCAAGGTCCCTCTGGAGGGCCTTCCTACCCTCTGGCAGTTCAACATTTGCCCCCAGCTTGGTATCATCTGCAAACTTGCTGATGATGGATTCAATTCCCTCGTCCCTATCATCGATAAAGAATAACCTGTGAACCTGTGAAATGAAGGCTCCAGTTGGAATCAGAACCACCTTCTCTTCCCAAATTATGGATTTCCATAGTCAAATAATCTCCCCAAGGCATATGAAGGACAATAATGTCTCTATTAAGTGTTGACTCAGTACCATGAGAAGGGTTGGGAAGGAGATTATCCCACAGGATGGAGCTCAGATGGTTGGGAATACAGCCAGCTTCCCATTGACTCCAGGTGCCTGGATTCCCAAATAAATAAATATTAAAAGGGTTTCACTTGCTGTAGAAATGTGTGCAAGAGGGAGGTGCCAACCATTGGGAACAAAACATATCTCAGGGATGCTGCTTTTGCTGCTGTGACACTCAATTTTTTTCAAGTGTTTTATTATCATCAGATATTCACAGGTAAGAAATGTTAGCTTGGTTAAAATTAACAATAATACTATTATTATTATTAATAGAAATAATAGTACCGGGTTCCTTTTAAACTGAAGATTTCTAAGTATTTCCACAAACTGGGGCAAACTCACAATATTTGAATCTGATTTTTCCCTGCCAGAGTGGTCAGGGATTGGAATCAGTGTCCCAGGGAGGTGGTGGAGTCACAATATCTGGGAGTGTCCCAGAGGTGTCTGGATGTGGTCCTTGGGGACATGGGTTAGGGGGGATTATGGTAGTGGTGGGTGAGGGTGGCACTGGAGGATCCTGAAAAATCTTTTTCCATCCCTGATCCTGTGATTGGCAGGGAATGAACGGGATAAACCCCACAGTGGTGGCATAAAGGAGAACCTGGATGTCCCTGTTCCTGAGTGTCCCAACTCCTCCAGGACAAGCCTGACCTTGTGAACACAGTTTTTCTCCTGTCATTGCCATCCATGTTTATGAAACTGCTACTCAGTTTTAAAAGAAGAGAATCTGTTTTCCCTGCTGTAGGAATTACTGACCCAGCACTCCCTCCCTACCCAGGACACAGTGTGGGCACTGGATTTAATTCCTTATTAGATCCCTTTTTCCTCTTTAGTCTCCCTCTTTTCTAACACTGCCTTCGTGTGGATTTTCCCCTGCTCTACTTGCACTGAATTTCTGGCCTATTTGCCTTTCCACTGACTCTTCCCAGCAAAAATCCCCACTTCCCATGAACAAACCCACGTTGTGCCAGTGCCCTTCCAACAAGGCAAGACAAGCTCATTTCCCTCTGCTCCCCCTAAAATCATGGAATGTCCTGAGCTGGAAGGGATCAACAAGGATTGTCCAGGCCTTGCCCAGCATGCCTCCAGCAATCCCAGCCTGTCCAAAGGCTCCTGGAGCTCCGTGCCCATTCCCTGGGGAGCCTGGGCAGTGCCCGACCACCCTCTGGGAGAAGAACCTTTTCCTCAGCTCCAAACCAACTCTGCCCTGGCACATCCCTAGGAAAGTTACTCCCCATGAATGGACACCTCTACATCCCTCCACAGAGGGGAAGAAACCTCCCAGGATAACAGGGAAAGCAGGGGGGCAGCTCATGGGGTGCACAGGAGGTTGTTTGCACCTCAAGGTGCCAAGTGGGGCTGGGAGAAGGGATTTCCTGGAGCCAGGGAGGGCTGGGTTACCCTGAGGCAAAGCCCTTCCCTGCAGCCACAGCGCGTCCGACTGCGGCTGGTTGGAGTCCCTCATTTCCCAAGGGGAAGGCAGGCAGGCTCCCTGCCCAGCCCTCTCCTGTCACCCTGCCAGAAACTGTGGACAACTTCCCCCGGGGAAGCCCCGGAATGGCAGCTCCAGCACTGTGACCCCTCAGAGCGGGGGCAGCGATCCCATCTCCCTGTCACAGAAATCCCGGCCTTCCCGCGGTGCCCGCTGGGTTGCAGATGGTCAAAAGTTCTGCTTTGGGCACCTCAGGAGGGCGTTGGGCAGGGTTTGTGTGTGACACGGCAAGAAGGTCATTTCTGAAGCACAAATGTCACCAAGGTGAGGGGGGAGGGAGGAGGAACGGAGCCCTGGTGTTGTGGGAAGTACAGGAAAGCAGGTGGAGGAACAGGCCGTGTCCCAACCACTCCTAAAATGTCTTTATTTGCCAAAAAGTTGTGCTTCCCAAGTCTGTGTGTGACCCCAAAAACATCCTCCCCAGGTAGAGCCTCCAGGTAAAGCCACCAGAGGAGGAACAGGCTAATCCTTCACCTCCCAAAGGGAACATCCTGATCCTTCACCTCCCAAGGGGAACATCTTAATCCTTCACTTTCCATGGGGAACATCTTAATCCTTCACTTCCCATGGGGAACATCTTAATCCTTCACTTCCCATGGGGAACATCTTAATCCTTCACTTCCCATGGGGAACATCTTAATCCTTCACTTCCCATGGGGAACATCTTAATCCTTCACTTCCCATGGGGAACATCTTAATCCTTCACTTCCCATGGGGAACATCTTAATCCTTCACTTCCCATGGGGAACATCTTAATCCTTCACTTCCCATGGGGAACATCTTAATCCTTCACTTCCCATGGGGAACATCTTAATCCTTCACTTCCCATGGGGAACATCTTAATCCTTCACTTCCCATGGGGAACATCTTAATCCTTCACTTCCCATGGGGAACATCTTAATCCTTCACTTCCCATGGGGAACATCTTAATCCTTCACTTCCCATGGGGAACATCTTAATCCTTCACTTCCCATGGGGAACATCTTAATCCTTCACTTCCCATGGGGAACATCTTAATCCTTCACTTCCCATGGGGAACATCTTAATCCTTCACTTCCCATGGGGAACATCTTAATCCTTCACTTCCCATGGGGAACATCTTAATCCTTCACTTCCCATGGGGAACATCTTAATCCTTCACTTTCCATGGGTAACATCCTAATCCTTCACTTCCCAGTCTTTACAAACGGCTTTTTCGCCAGATCCCTCTTTCCGGAAAGGCATGAAACACCTTGACAGGTTGGGAGAGCTGGGGGTGTTCAGCATGGAGAAGAGAAAATTCCAGGGAGACTTTGGAAGCCCTTCCAGTCCATTAAAGGGGTTATAAAAAGGAGGAGGAGGGAATTTTATACGACAGAGTAACGGAACAAAGGGGAATAATTTTAAACACCCAGCGGACAGGGAGAGATGGGATATTGGGAAGAAATTCCTCCCTGGGAGGGGGCAGGCCCTGACACAGGGTGCCCAGAGAAACCCCATCCCTGGAAGAATTTTTGGCAATGTTCTGCAATTTACAAATTCCTCCTCTTTCATCAGANTCCTTGCCCCTGGAAGGACGTTGGATGATCTTTAAGGCCCCTCCCAACCCAAGCCATCCCATAATTCCATGGTGTCTGTGTTTGCCAGCCCATTTTTAGTCACTAAATCCATTTACATTGACCAACCTGTGGCTTGTAATGACACGTGTCCAAGAAGTGACCTAGAGATGAAAAATCATCCACAACTCCCCCAAACTATTTTTCCAATTAAATATCTCAGAGCCTTCCAAAAGAAGAATTTTTGGCAATGTTCTGCGATTTACAAATTCCTCCTCTTTCATCAGACTCTGGATTTTAACCCTCCGTTTTAAGGCACAGAACAAGGAGCTTCAATTATTTCATTTCGTGGAGGTTCAAAAGGTTCTTGTAAATGACTGACACAAATAACTGGAAACCCAGTTAAAACAACTGGATAACAGATGGCAAAGGAAAGTGGTTTACTGTAAAGTGTTGCAGAGGAGAAGATCATTTACAAGAAGCAATTACACAAACATCCCTAAGCATCCAAGATCCCATAAAAGGGTTGCTGAGGTGGAAGCACATTTTCAGTGGTGAATTTTTGTGCTGCAACAAAAATCAGACCTTTCCTTTCCACCACCCCCCCCCTTCTCACTTTTTTAATCCGAAGTGTCCAAAGGAGTTTCAACATTTTTTATCCTGCACTAGTAACAAACTGGCCAAATGCTTTCTCCAATAAAATCTTTTCCTAAAAAAAATTAAAAAAGAGAGAGAGAAATTTCTTTTCAATTTGTCATTTCTTTAATTCCTCTTTCTTCTGGGGCCAAGGATCACTTAAAGACCAAGGAGGACAATGCCTGTCTTGTGGATATAAATGGTTTTAATAAATTAAACCACTGCAGTGACAACCCATTTTTCTTCAGTACCATGACAGGAGACAGAAGCTGCCTCGTGCTGACATTTAGCAAAATAAACCTATATCTGCTTTTACCTTTTCAAGCCCTTTTCATCCCCCATTTAATCCATTTTGTATGGATAATGGGAACATGAACTTTCTTGCAGGATCTTGACACGCTGATGAGTTAATAAGACCAAAGCTGGATGTCTGCAAAGTATTTTCCTTCAGCTGGAAGAAAAGCCTTTTTCCCCAAGTTCCAAAAGGAAATTCTACTGCTGCTCCTCCAGGGATGGAGATGGAAACTTAAACAGGGAGTGCTCTGGGAAGGGTTTAGTGACAGGTTTGGCTGAAGCAAAGCCTGAAGAAAGATCTTTTCTGCACTCCCAGCCTGAATTTCATCTTCATTAAGCACCTGACACATCAAAGCCACAATTTCCTTGGTTCTTAATAGGCAGCTTATGTGGGCCTAATAACACATCAGCAAGTGCTCAGCATGGACCATCCATCACCTGCAAGGGGAGGGAAGGGAGGGCTCAATCACCTCATTTTAATTAGGAGGTCTTAACTAAGCCACTAATCCTGCGTGTTCCAGATGTTCTTCCCGGGCCTAAACTGCACCTACAGCTCACTGAGGGCAAAGCATTTCATGCAGAACATTTGCAAGCTAAAAAACACATACCAGGCTGAAGATGGGGGGTCATAAACAAAAGCAGTTGTTGTGTCTCAGTGGCCAAATCTGATTTTCTTCAGAAACGGGGGGAAAGTTGTGTTTCACGGGAAGCTCAGCCATCCCTGAACCCTGGTGGTGCTGCACCATGGAATGAGGGTGAGAAGAGACTTGGGGACGGGGGTTAGGGGGGGTTCTGGTGGCGCTGGGTGAGGGTGGAACCGGATGATCCTGAAGGTCTCTCCCAACCTGAGTGATTCTGAGAGGATTCTCCATGAAATATGAGGCCATGGGTCCCCCCACGCCGGCCTCCCTCTGCTGCACGGGGTTTGCACAAAGTTCCAGTTGATGTCCTGGTGCTTTCACCACAAGGGAAGTGGAAATGCTGTGTGAAATGACCGGGAGAGGAGCTTTCCATGGGGACAAGGGACAAGTGTTCTCCCCATCAGCAAGAACACAAACTCTTCTCCTGGAGGTCTCATTAAACCTCCGGCTCAGCCCCAAAGGATGTATTTCACAGAATCCCAGAAGCATCAGGGTTGGAAGAGACCTTCAGGATCCTCCAGTCCCACCACCAGAGTGACTCCTAACCCATGTCCCCAAGGG
The DNA here is from genome assembly GCA_013390025.1 of Pitta sordida. Taxonomy (NCBI): domain Eukaryota; kingdom Metazoa; phylum Chordata; class Aves; order Passeriformes; family Pittidae; genus Pitta; species Pitta sordida. Next base: position 283,611 of record WEKX01028922.1, read on the forward strand.
CCACATCCAGACACCTCTGGGACACTTCCAGACACTGGGACTCCACCACCTCCCTGGGACACTGATTCCAAGCCCTGACCACTCTTGTAAGGAATTTTCTTTCCTAATCTCCAACCTGAACCTACTGTGGTGCAACTTAAAGTCATTCCCTCTCCTCCTTTCCCTTGGGCCAGGGAAGCAGAGCCCGACCCCCCCTCACTGCCCCCTCCTGTCAGGGAGTTGTGAAGAGCAATGAGGTCCCCCCTGAGCCTCCACTGCTCCAGACAAACAGCCCCAGCTCCCTCAGCTGCTCCTCACAGCACAGGTTTTCCAGACCCTTTTCCCTTCTCTGAACACATTCCACACCCATTTGGTCATGGCTGATCCATCGCACAGGGACCATGAGGGGGGGTCTCTGCATTCCCTGACAGTGCTGGATGTGGTGCCAGCCCATCACCTCCCCAGGGGCTCCAGTTTTAGGGAGGACACAGTTTTAGGGAAGACAGCAGGGCTGGTTCCCCTCAGGCTCTGCTCTGCCCCACAACTGTCGCCAGACCCTCTCCCAGCGCCAAACAAGCTGTTTCCTCCTCACTTCTCGAATCATTTCTTCCTCATTGACCTCAAACACCCCACACCCTGGGAAGCACAGGCTGCTCCCCGGGTGCCTGAGGGGAGCCCCTGGAATCATCCTAGGAAGGGGTTTGTGTTTGTGCTCTAGGCCTGTGCTGGGGTAAGAGCTCGAAGGGAGCCTGGCTACTGAATAATCCAAAGCAGAGACCCAAATTCCGAGCAGTTGTTCACAGCACAAGTATTTTTGGCAGCCTGTCCTTCCAGTGAGAGCAGCTGTTAACATTTTCTCACCCACCTACACAGCCAGGGCAGCCAGTGGTGGTTTGGGGCGGTTGGTTTTTTTCCGACAGAATGAGTTGTATCCACTGGTGAAAGAAGTTTTGCTGGAATCTGCTGCCTTCAGCAAGTGGGCTCCTGAGGGATTTGGTAGGAAACCCCTCTTAAAGGAATATGAGGGGTTTTTTTCCCCCCTCCCCAGCCATGTTGAAGGAATTGGTGAGGAGTTTTCCATCGTGGACAAGCTAAGATTCAAACAGCTCTATAGCGGGGAGCTCAGCAAGGAAGTCTTTGATGCTTTGATTGAATGGAAACTTGCTTTAGTAGTTGCTTCACTGATCCCCTTCCTTCTGATCTCCCAGAGGAGCAGCTGCTGATGGATTGCAGCACGTGCCACATTCCCCAAGGGCTGGCAGTGCACAGCTCCTCACCCAGGAGTGGTAAATGGCCTGAAAACTGAGTGTCTCCTTCCTGCTTTTCTTCAGGCCGGGAGGGTGACTGGAACGGGGCCACTTTTCCCACTGCTTTGGGAAGGGGCAGTGGTTTGAACCTCGCTGTCCTCCTTCGACCTCCTCAGGGAATTCTGCCTTGTCCAAAGTGTTCCCCAAAGGGTCTGAGAGCAGAGTGTGAAGGTGTGCAGGGGTGAAATCCCATCCAGTGTGGTGATGTTCTGATTTCCCAGCTCTGTCTGTGGAGCTTTGTAATCATTTTCCAGACTGGAGCATTTCCCATCAAAAAGATTTCAGGACAGTGGCCAAGACCATCAGGGAAAGCTGTTCTGGGGCTGCTCTGGCATCCAGGGGCAGCACTAACACACAGGGAATGTTTTACCTGCTGCCCCCCACACAGGGATGTTCTCTCTGCTCTTTGCTTCCACTCTGTGAAGCCTGGGATGAGAACAGCCCTGTTTGGAGCTCTCTTCCACCCCACACACCACGAAACACCTCAGAGCCACCAGAAAAACTGGAGTTCCTAAGTCCTGGGAATAAGGGATTAATGAGAGAAACTCACTTCACATGAAGTTCTTCAGGATAACCAGGAGCACAAGTCAGTTCTTCCTAACACTTGAGCAGTAATCCCTTAATTTCCAGGCTGACACTGGACACAACAATGGCCAAACCTCTCACAGAGTTCATTTCTATGAGCTGATTTGTTGAAGAACCTCCAAGAAGGAACCTGTTGAGGGAGCACCAGGTTCCTGACATGAGCCATCCCACCAACCTGAGGAGCAAAACGCAGATACCACCCCCCTAATCGAGAGGGAAAGGGAGCTTTTGGAAGGCAAGGCTGCTCCCTGTGCAGCCCGTTGCATTTTGCAGGCTGACATTTCTGACTTGAAATGAGGGACAGAGAAAACGAGGCGCTGTCAGAATCCATGCACAGATTAAAGGCTAAGAAAACCATGTTTCCCGTTCCAGACACATTCCTGAAAATAAAACCTCTCTCTGTCAAGACATGGAAATCTGGCATGACAAATGTCTGTCTACTACAGGAACGTTCTGGGAAAAAAAAGAGCAGAGGAGCAAACAAGGTTCTTGGTCTGGGGAAGGGAAGTTGGAGTGGGAGATGTGAAAGTCAGAATTCCCTCTGCCTCGTCCTCCTGGAGAACCACACATGGAATGTGAGAGGAGAAAGGGCTGGGAGAGGGGGAGCAGGGAGAAATCACAGGGTCATCCAGGCTGGGAGAGGCCTGCGGGATCCTCCAGTGCCACCCTCACCCAGCACCACCAGAGTCACCTCCAACTCATGTCCCCAAGGGCCACATCCAGACACCTCTGGGACACTCCCAGAGACTGCCACTCCACCACCTCCCTGGGACACTGATTTCAATCCCTGACCACTCCTGCAGGGAAAATTGTTCCTAATATCCAATGTGAACCTGCCCTGGGGCAGTTTAAGGCAGTTTCCTCTCCTCCTTTCCCTTGGGCCATGGGAGCAGAGCCTGATCCCCTCTCACTGCCCCCTCCTGTCAGGGAGTTGGAGAGAGCGATGAGGTGCCCCCTGAGCCTCCTCTGCTCCCTCAGCTGCTCCTCTCAGGACAGGTTTTCTAGAAAAGACTCTCCTTGTCGCAACCTCATGCTGTGATTCCCCAAAGCAGGTGGACATTGGTTTTACCATGATGGCTTTAGTCTCCTCTTCCATGGCCTGACGTGTTCCCTGGAGGGAAATGAGAACAGGTGACACAGGAGTCACCAGGGGATGAGCCAGGAGAAGGGAGTGAACAGGGTTCCTGAGTTCTCCCACTGACTGTCCAAGCTGATCAGCTGTTACTGGGAGGCCTGAAATAATTTGCTCCAGGACAGGTTCAGATGAGAATTCAGAAACAATTTTTCCCTACGGGAGGGGTCAGGCCTTGGAATCAGTGTCCCAGGGAGGTGGTGGAGTGGCAGTGTCTGGGAGAGTACCAGAGGTGTCTGGATGTGGCCCTTGGGGACATGGGTTAGGGATGACTCTGGTGGTGGCACTGGATGACCCTGAAGGTCTCTCTCAGTTCTGATGATCCTGGGTAATACAGGGGCAGTGGGGATCAGCAGCTTTTCACTGCACTCTGCTCAGTTGTTCATACCTAAACTCAGCTCCAGGCCGGAGCAGAGCAAGTGCTGCTGAGCCCCATCCCCTCCCAAGTGGGAACCTTTGAAATACCAGCTGTGGTTTCTTTCCTTGGCACTGGGTGTGGAAAGACATTTCAACAAAGTGTTCGTGTCATCTCCAGAACGTGGGGTGGGAGTTGCACTCTCATGGTTTTTGGCCGAGTCATAACAAACCTTAGGCAGACTCAGCTCAACTCCTGACCTCTCTGATTCCATGAGTTCAACATTTCCATGGATGGTGCAGTCAGGCTGAAGTGCCCAAGGAAAAGACACATTCTTTTAAGCCCTGTCTACCTTGGAGTCATTAAGTCATTAACCAAGAGTTTCAAAAAATGTAGGATATGGTTTCTACCACTTCCAAAAACTGCAGAGCCAGCTCCTGGTTTAGTCTGAACGACATCACCCTGCTACTATTTTATGTCAGTGTGGGAAGCACTGAACAGAAATGTCTTTCTGTTACTCCCCTGTCATGTTCTGATGACCTTCCTACATCTCTGGGCCATTGCTCATCTTGCTCCCTGGGAAAAGGATCTCAGGAGCCATTGGATACACTCGGAGCAGCAGCCACAGCGGGTGACTCATGGTTTGGGCACTCCTGGCTTTGGGGCTGATCCTCAGAGTCAGGAAGGATTAAAAGCCAATTCCACAACTGGCCTGCAACCAAGCAAAGGGGTAAAGGCACCTCGGGGCACTGTTTCCCAACATAACCCAACTTCTGTGGGATGGAAGAGTTGGTGGAAATCACCAAGACCTGTTTGTCTTGGCCTTGGACCACGGAGGGAAAACATGCCCGAGGTGTCATCAGTGGCTGCAATGAAGGTGCTGCTGATGTCATTGAGAATCACACATTGAGTGCATCCCAACAGCCACATGCAGCTCCTCACAGCATTCCAAGGTGCCACGGGATGTTCCACATGATCCCTCCAAAGGGTTTGTGAACAAAAGGCTCCGACTCACAGAATGGTTTTGGTTGGAAGGGACTTTAAAGATCGTCTCATTCTAACCTTGCCATGGGCAGGGAGGGCACTCACTAGATACGACCCTTAGAGAGGCAGAGTCAAGGGCCTCATTTTCCGTTGGAATTACAGGATTCGCAGAGTTTTCTCCCTCCTTCTCTTCAAACCTCTGGAGAATGAGGATCTAATGCCACTTCTGCCTGCAAACTTCCAGGACAAAATCTGCAGCACAGGAAATAAAGTCAATAAAAGCTGAGGGCATCCTTCCCTCTTTGCCTTGGGCTTATGCACATGGAATATGGCTGTTGCTGGTGGATGTAGAAAAATCAGGAAGTGAGACCAGCTTTGGGCCTGTGCATAAGTGAAGAGTCAAATCTTGGGATCATGCTTTTAAAATCTCCCTGGAAACTACACTCTTGGGCAGAAAGTCCTTATTTTCCCTGAGTTTTCCCCAAGATCAGCAGTGAAAACACCATATTTTAAAGTGAATTTAAAACAAAAAAAAGGAGAAGCAGCCCAGGAAGTGCATGGGAATTATCCTACCAAACAGCCCTGCACCCAGAGAATGTTAAACCAGATGTTCCAACAGGAAGATCTTCCTCAAGGCCCCTTTTTGCAAACCCAAACTCAAGTGGGCCACAGGAAAAGCAGCTCCTCTTCGGAAGGAAATGAAATTCAACTCAAATGTGCCTGTGCAAGGTAGCAGAGAGAAAGAGAGAGCAAGCTGTGGCTTTCTTCCCCATGGAGGCATATTTTTTATTGTTGGAGACTTCTTAAAGAAGGCTTGGGTATGTCTGGCTGCTAATTGTTGAGTTGTCTAGACAGTGATGATATTATTCCCAAGCTATGCACGGATCCTCACTTTGTCACTGTTTCCAGAGCTGCCTACACATATTGCTTCACTGAGTACTGTTGACATGTGCAAAAGCTCCCCAGATATTTCTTTTGCTCATTTAGACAGAGATGCAGCCCTGGTTCTGCAAACCATTACGCACTGAACCATCCCTAATGTTTGAAGTGTCTCGTGGGTTAGAGCTGAGGAATAACGAAGGGAATAAAAGAATTCGATGGGGTTGCTCCTGATACAAGATCCTGAGGCAGGATGGAGGAGCTGGGAACAGAGGGGGAGATGGGGATTGGGTGTGTAGGACAAGGGTTTCTGCTCCAAATCTCACGGAGTGATATTCACCAGGGCCTGGACATACCAAAAGAAAATGCCAAACCTGATCCCTGGGTAGGCGTTCGCTTGGGAGTTGGACTCAATGATTCTGTGGTCCCTTCCAACTCAGAATAACCTGTGAACACCTTCTGAAACCTCAAGAAGGACCTTAGAGCACATGGTGGCCTTCTAGGCTGGTTATCCAAGGAGAAAAGGGATCATCCCATTGCGCAGAAATGTGACCCTGGGCAGGGTGAAGTCACTGAGGAGCCAGGACGGAGAAACTCATCTGTTGGAATGAGCCCAGAAGAGGTCCCAGGATGAGCAGAGGGATGGAGCAGCTCTGCTGGGAGGAAAGGCTGGGAGAGCTGGGAATGTTCAGCCTGGAGAGGAGAAGCTTTGGGGTGACCTCAGTGTGGCCTTCCAGGAGCTGAAGGAGCCCCAGGGAAGATGGAGAGAGACTATTTCCAGGGGATGGAGGGACAGGACAAGGGGGGAGAGTTTCAAACTGAAGGAAGGCAGGGAGAGATGGAAGATAGGGAAGGAATTCCTGGCTGTGAGGGTGGGGAGGGGCTGGCACAGGGTGCCCAGAGAAGCTGTGGCTGCCCCTGGATCCCTGGAAGTGTCCCAGGCCAGGCTGGAACCACCTGGGACAGTGGAAGGTGTCCCTGCCCATGGCAGGGAGTGGAATGAGGTGATCTTTTAGGTCCCTTCCAACCCAAATCATTCCAAGATTTGAAGTCAGTCCAGTGACCCCAAGATCCACCTCCCATCCCATCCTTGTCAATCCCATTCCAAAGCACCTGAAGCCCCTACCTTGCCCTGCTGATTCCTCCCCAGGGATTGTTGCCTCTTTCACAAGCCTCAGCTCCAACCAGATCACAGGCCTGGCTCTGCTGGTCCATCCCCTGGCATTGCCAGCAGAGCTGGTACCAAAAAAAAATGCGGGAGTGCCCTGAAAACCACGACAGGCACTTGTTGCTTGAAGGTCTAAATGAACCTTTATACGACTTTATTCCCGAGGATTCAAGAGGGTCACCAAAACATAAGTAAATAAAGGATTTATTATTGTAATATTTAGACAATAAATATTACAATAGTAATTATTGTATATAATAATTAATATAATATAAATNCTCACGGAGTGATATTCACCAGGGCCTGGACATACCAAAAGAAAATGCCAAACCTGATCCCTGGGTAGGCGTTCGCTTGGGAGTTGGACTCAATGATTCTGTGGTCCCTTCCAACTCAGAATAACCTGTGAACACCTTCTGAAACCTCAAGAAGGACCTTAGAGCACATGGTGGCCTTCTAGGCTGGTTATCCAAGGAGAAAAGGGATCATCCCATTGCGCAGAAATGTGACCCTGGGCAGGGTGAAGTCACTGAGGAGCCAGGACGGAGAAACTCATCTGTTGGAATGAGCCCAGAAGAGGTCCCAGGATGATCAGAGGGATGGAGCAGCTCTGCTGGGAGGAAAGGCTGGGAGAACTGGCAATGTTCAGCCTGGAGAGGAGAAGCTTTGGGGTGACCTCAGTGTGGCCTTCCAGGAGCTGAAGGAGCCCCAGGGAAGATGGAGAGAGACTATTTCCAGGGGATGGAGGGACAGGACAAGGGGGGAGAGTTTCAAACTGAAGGAAGGCAGGGAGAGATGGAAGATAGGGAAGGAATTCCTGGCTGTGAGGGTGGGGAGGGGCTGGCACAGGGTGCCCAGAGAAGCTGTGGCTGCCCCTGGATCCCTGGAAGTGTCCCAGGCCAGGCTGGAACCACCTGGGACAGTGGAAGGTGTCCCTGCCCATGGCAGGGAGTGGAATGAGGTGATCTTTTAGGTCCCTTCCAACCCAAATCATTCCAAGATTTGAAGTCAGTCCAGTGACCCCAAGATCCACCTCCCATCCCATCCTTGTCAATCCCATTCCAAAGCACCTGAAGCCCCTACCTTGCCCTGCTGATTCCTCCCCAGGGATTGTTGCCTCTCTCACAAGCCTCAGCTCCAACCAGATCACAGGCCTGGCTCTGCTGGTCCATCCCCTGGCATTGCCAGCAGAGCTGGTACCAAAAAAAAATGCGGGAGTGCCCTGAAAACCACGACAGGCACTTGTTGCTTGAAGGTCTAAATGAACCTTTATACGACTTTATTCCCGAGGATTCAAGAGGGTCACCAAAACATAAGTAAATAAAGGATTTATTATTGTAATATTTAGACAATAAATATTACAATAATAATTATTGTATATAATAATTAATATAATATAAATCATAAAAATAATTAATCATAATTATTTACTACACAATGGTAGCTGTAACTATTAGTAGAGTGCACTGTGAAATAATTACATTAAAGTTAACAAAATTAATTATAAAGTGGAGACTGATATCACACACCCCCACCAAGAACAGGGGGTAAAGTTCTTGCTCAGCCTCAAAGTGTGGCCTTGAAGGCCCTCCCAAAAACCACTGCAGAAAAACGTGCATTACAAGACCTTCCCATTAAAAAGCAGGAATTTATCCTATTGAATAGGATATTTTATAGGATAAAGCACGTACTGAAATGTCACTCAGGTGTCTCCAGAGCAGCTGTGTCAGCTTCACCTAAATCATCATCTGCTGGTTCCTTTATCAGGTGCTTTATCTTCCACATCCTCACCTGTGCCACTTCCCATCAGGATGTTTAACTTTGGGATTGATTTGGGTTTGAACATTCTTCAACACCATGAGCAGCCTGTTGTTTGAGCTGTTTTACCCCCACTCCAGGCAGAGCATCCCAATAAACCTTTGGCTTCTCGGATCATCCTTCCTGAGCATCTTCAGCCTGAGGGGGTTTTCATAGGAGAAAATCTGCTCTTGATAACTGGCAGCGTTATCAGGAGCTTCATCACCTTCTCTTGCAGTCCAGCTTTCCACCACTTTGCTGCCTGAAGACTCATCAAACAAATAAATTTAAAGTTGAATTTAAAAACTGGGCAAGAGAAGGGTTGGATGTGACAGAAAAGGCAGAGGGAGCAGCAAACGTGGTGCTCAAAGCAACACCTGCATCATGGGGGGAACAAAATCCTGGGATCATCAGGGCTGGGGGAGACCTTCAGGATTATCCAGTGCCACCAGCAGAGTCACCCCTAACCCATGTCCCCAAGGGTCACATCCAGACACCTCTGGGACACTCCCAGAGACTGCAACTCCACCACCTCCCTGGGACACTGATTCCAATCCCTGACCACTCCTGCAGGGAAAAATTGTTCCTCATCTCCAACCTGACCCTGCCCTGGGGCAGTTTCAGGCCATTCCCTCTCCTCCTTTCCCTTGGGCCATGGGAGCAGAGCCCGACCCCCCCTCACTGCCCCCTCCTGTCAGGGAGTTGTGGAGAGCAATGAGGTGCCCCCTGAGCCTCCTCTGCTCCAGACAAACCCCCCAGCTCCCTCAGCTGCTCCTCACAGGACACGTTTTCCAGACCCTTCCCCAGCTCCATTCATTTCTCTGGACTCACTCCAGCACCTCCGTGTCCTTTTTGTAGTGAGGGACCCAAAACTGAACCCCAGATTCGAGGTGCAGCCTCACCAGTGCCCAGCACAGAGGAACAATCCCTTCCCTGCTCCTGCTGGTCACAATTCTTGACACAGGCCAAGATGCCAATGGTCTTCTTGGCTGCCTGGGCACAGAATCCCAGAATTACCTCGATTGGAAAGGACTTTGGTGATCATCAAGTCCAGCCTATGACCCAACACCATCTCATCAACTAAACCATGGCACTAGATGCCACATCCAATCTTTTTTTAAACACTTCCAGGGGTTGTTCTTCCACCACCTCCCTGGGCAGCCCATTCCAATGGCCAATCTGGGAAGAACAATCTGGGCTGCAAAGGTGAGACTTCGACTCCCACTAGACAAGACCCTACAAGAGGCTGGGTGAGCAATTTCTTGCCAGCTGAGGTCACAGCAACTTCCACGAGAGCTGAAGTCCATCAGGTCACCCCATGCTGCAGTGACAGTGCTCACCCTGTGACACTTCAGGACCATTTTCAGATGCCATCACTTGATCCTCTACAATTACCAATGATCAAGTGAAGGAGCAGCTCCTCTGCTGAGTCTGGGGGCTGACACAAATCGTGTAACAGGAGATGATCCATATTTTTGTGCTGAGAACGTGCTGTAATTCTAAATACACCCGTGGAAAGGATATGCTCAGCAGTTCCTTTCAAAGTGGAATTAGACTTGAAGGGTTCAGGTTTTGGTAGGTGGCCCCACAAGAGCATTAAGTCACATCCTGTCCCCAAATTGGGACCTTGGAGCTGTGGTTACAAAGCTGATTCATAAGCTCCATTTTACTAACATTGCCCTTGTTTTCATGTGGGATTTTTTTTTTCCTCTGCTCTCTTTCAGTTCCCCTTTTCCCTGGCTATTTCCTTCCCTACAGAGTGTGCAAAGGTCGATTCTGGAGGAGCACAGCCCTTGCCATTCCTAAACCTTGGAGGGTGAGTGTGTGACACGGATTTGATGGGAACGAGAGCCAGAGCCCCTCATCCTCCCCCTCCCCAGCCCTGAAAAGCCGTGTTGGATGCTGAACAAAGCTGATAACACGACTGGTGGGAGCTGCCACAAGACGCTTAGTCAGGAATTTCGGTGCGCTCTGGAGAAGTTTGGAATTACATCATCATTTGAGGAAAGTGCTTGAAATTCAGACGAGTCTCTGTGTGGCCTGGTGGCTCAGGGCCTGGGATCTGGTTTCTGGCTGGGATGTCAGTGCTGGAGGAGGCGATTTGCTGCTCAGCTTCCCCTCACACCCTTTCCTTGCCTGGGACTTTCTTTTCCAAAGGAAGTTCCGTCACGTTGGGCTCAACGGCCACGTCGCCGATGAGGGACAGGGCTCTTAGGAAGGGATTCATCCAAGGTTTTTAATCCTTCTCCCTCCCAAATTTCTCCCCACAACTACCAGGCAGGGAAATAATGAGTGTTACTTCCCCTCCCTGGGATAGAAGTGTGGTGGGACCCCCAAAGGAGCCTTGTCATCTCTCACTATCTCCACCCTTTTGAGTCCAGGTATCAACTCAAGCCTATGATCCTCTTTTTACCTAAAGTGAGTTTATGTAAATCAAATTTACATAAAACCAGCCTATTTTTTTCATGCATTTGATCCCTTTGTTATGCATTGCTGAGCAAAGGGTTAGGGTAAACACCAGGGAGAGGAGTCAGAGCAAGACAGAGATTCCTCAGCTTCCTTGACACCTGATTGTGGGAATGGCTTGTCCCGAGCACTTCCTGCCTTTGTAGGAATCACAGAAACATCAAAATTAAAGAAATGGCATCAAAACATCCAAGGTTTCAGCACCCTGCTCTCTCACTGATGTTCCCCTGGTCTTCTCATGTTTAGTCTCATAGACTGAGGTTGGAAAAGAGCTCCAGGATTGAATCCAGGCTGTGCCCCATCCCCACCTTGTCCCTGACTGCAACGGCCAGTCCTTCCCTGGACACATGCAGGGATGGGCGCTCCAAACCTCCCTGGGCAGCCCCTGCCAAGGCCTCCCCACCCTCTCCAGGGACAAATTCCTCCTCATGTCCCACCTAAACTTCCCCTGGTGCAGCTTGAGGCGGTTTCCTCCTGTCCTGTGTCTTGTTCCCTGGGAGAAGAGCCCAATTCCCACCTTTCTACAATCTCCTGTCAGGGACTTGGAGAGGCCCAGAAGGTCCCCCTTGGGTCACCTTTTAGAGAGACAGTCAAACAACCCAGAACAAGAATTGCCAAGTCATATTCCCAATTTGCATTACATTTTTGTATTTTTCATTCATTTTTTTTTTAACTCTCCAGATTGAACATGCTGGGAAATCAAATCTCTTGTAGCTACACCCAGAAAACCAGGAAAATATCAGAATACTACGGGACAAAAAGCAGGACAATTCATTTTTAAACATTCCCATTTTCTAATCAAGTTTAGAATCTGCCTAAGGAAAATCAGAAGGGGTTTCAATTTGGAAATAAGCACAGCTCCAAAACTGTGCCAATACAAGTAGAATAATTAGACTCAAACAAGGTTACTCCTTGATTTCAACCTAGTAGACTCATGGAAAAGAGACAAAACACATCTAAAGACTCAAATCTTCCATTGTCATCCCAATTTCATGCATTAGGAATATTTTATGTTGGGGACCTACTGCTGCTGTTCTTCAGTAGTTTGGAAGCCACACAAGCTCGAAGTCAATGAGGATTTTCTTCCTTAAATTCAACCTCTTTTACTGGTGCCTGGGGTTTCTTGGGTGTGAGGATTTTTAGGTTACAAAAGAGAGGGTTTGAATATTGGGAATATTTTCCAAATGTGTTAAGAAGGGTTGTATCAACAACTTTGCCAGGAGCGTTAAAGTCTTGTGGTTTTAAGCACTTGGAGGGTTTTTGTGACTGGTTTGTTCCTCCCTTGTGCCCTGTATGCAAAGGTATTCTCATCTCATCACTCATTTTTTACAGTGGTTTATTTTGTGGTTCAGTTTCAAAGAGCAGAGAAGATTTTTTTTTTTTTTTTAAGGTTGACCCTTCATTGGCCTTTTTTTTTTTTTTCATTAAAATACTGGGGGGAAAATGAGCAAGATGAAGGATTGGACAAAAATCAGTAAAACATGGATGTGGGTGTTTTAAGGAGTGTAAATGACACAAAAAGGAGTGGAAAGGGGAGTTCAGCTGCATTGCGTCTCAACGAGGAGCTGCAGAATCCCAGGATCATCAAGGATGGAAGAGACCTTGAAGGTGATCCAGTCCCTCCAGAATCAACCCTAAACCACGTCCCCAAGATGTCCCTTGGAAGCTACCAGTGACAGTCACTCCACCACCTCCCTGAGCAACTTATTCCAAGGCCTAACCACTTTTTGGCTGAAAATTATTTTCCGCAAATCCAATTTGGATCTCCTGGTACAACCTCGGGGCAATTCCTCTCCTCCTTTCCCTTGAGATGTGACAAAAGAGCCCCTGGAATCAGTATGAGACTGAGGAGAACAAACCCCAGAGAACGTGCAACGATCTCTGTTTAACTATCAAGGATAAAAAGGGATTAAAAAACCATAGTTTTGCCATTTGAGCCTGGATTTATGGTGGGAATCTCCTGATTTTGAGTTGTTTGACTCTACACCACTGCAGGTGCCTTCGCCACATGGGCATTCAGTGCCACCCCCTGCCTTCCACTGTCCCAGGTGGTTCCAACCTGGCCTTGGACACTTCCAGGGATCCAGGGGCAGCCACAGCTTCTTTGGGAATTCCAGCCTGCTCACTCCCCACCCTCACAACCAAAAATTCTCCCTCACAACCAAAATAAATATGTATTTTCACAGAGAATTTTATATTTTCAAATCAATCCTGATATTCACACAAACAGATTTTTTTTTCCTTCCAACCACTTCTCACATTTTTCATTCATCCCCTTCCCCAGAGGTTTCTCTTTATGGCTCAGAGTTCTCTGGGATAATTCAAACTCCCCTCCATGGAAAATCCTGTGTTTAGACATAATCCTGAAGAAGCTTTGCTCAGAAGAAATCACGGTCATCAATTCAGTTCTTTTGTTAAATTACCTCATCCAGCTACCTAAATAAATCTCTCTACAGCCCAGAAGCCAGAGCTGCCTCCCCGTCCCATCCCAGGGAATTTGTCTGCCTGGTTCACACCACAGAAGCTTTTCAAAGAGGAGTTATCCATCACATCTGAAAGAGAAGAATAATGTCAACATCTGCCTGCTGCCAAAACCTCCTTGAAACAGTGAAATGCACACCCCTCTTTGCCTTTTCCTACTGCTCCTTGTCCAAATAAAGTGTTAACATCCATCACACACGTCATGTTTGGAATTTTCTCCAGGGGATCCTCCAGTTGTTCTCGCTGTTATCCTTAGGAAAAGGGTTTTTAGGATTAGGAAAAGGTTTTTCACTGACAGAGTGATCCGGATGTGGAACGGGTTGCCCGAAGAGGTGGTTGAGCCGCCAACCCTGGAGGTGTTTAAGGGGAGGCTGGATGAGGTGCTGAGTGATATGATCTAGATGTAGATGTTGGGTTAGTTCGGCTATAGGTTGGACTAGATGATCTTGGAGGTCCTTTCCAGCCTTATCTATGTTGTGGTACTGTGATATGACACTACTGGGATAAAACACACAAATAAACTTAAAATACCTCACACAAAACCCCAAAATCACCAAGGTGGGATGAGACCTTCGGGATCCTCCAGTGCCACCCTCACCCAGCACCACCAGAGTCACCCCCAATCCGTGTCCCCAAGGGCCACATTTTGAACAACTCCAGAGACTGCGACTCCACCACCTCCCTAGGATGTTTATTCCAAGGCCTGACCATTCCTGCAGGGACAAATTTAATTCTAATACCTGATCTGAACCTGCCCTGGGGCAACTTCAGGCCATTTTCTCCTGAGTGTGGTGGAGTCCTGCTGGAAAAGAAAACCGGTGAGGAAAACCTGGAGTTGCCCCACATGGACAAACCCACAGCTGCTTGGGTTTGTCCAGTGTGTCAAAGAGATGCAAATTTCCACCTGCAGCCATTTTTGTTTCGTCCCATGTGGTTTCCCACTGCCACCACAGCCTGGGTCGTGTCACCTGCCACTGCTGAGATCTTGCACTGTAATTAGAGCACAAGGACCGTGTTTCTCCTCCAGATTCCCGAAGATTATTCTCCCCCATTGGTTTGTGGTTTCCCAACTGAAACTTTCACTGGTTGCTGGTTAAGAGCTGCACATTTTGAAGGAGTTGAGTTCCCACCTACGTTTGCGGGACTGAAGGTCCAACAACGTTCCCAGCCAGGGGTTTGCTCAGCACGGGGGTTTACATCACTGAAATGGAATAATTGCTTCTCTGGGAATACATTTCCTGCCTGGATAAGGTTCTAATTTCCAGCATTCCACACGTCTGGAGGGTGACTTTCATCCCTGCACAAGAAGGATGATCTTGTGGTTTAAACCACGGGAAAAGGACTCTGGGAGCGCTCCATGACTCCGGGGGAAACTCCACAGGAAGGAGAACTCTGCCTCGCCTCCCCCTCCGCCGTTTTGGCAGTCACAGTGGCTGGGGGGCTTCCCAATCCCTCCTTGCTAGGGCCCTGGGAGAGAAGACCTTGACCTTGGCCACCACAGCAACAGCAACACCTTCCACGTGCTCAAGGCCTCACTCAGCTCTGGTGATTTCACTTCATCCATGAAAAATCCACTTCCAAACCCAGCCAGGCAACTTGAGCTGAACCTTGAGATCTCAGACTAAGATGGGACATGCAGATATTACAGCAAATTAAAATACATGAACTAATTGCTTTTTGTTTCGTTCAAAACCCAGTGTGGTGTGACTGTCTAATATTTGAGCCAAGGTTAATCGATCCTCACACAGTTGAGGGGAGACCATCATGAAAGCCGAGCATAGACTGAAAGAGTCCACAAAGATTTATGTGTGCATGTGTAGAGTTGGTTTTAACTGGGAAAACCTCCCTGAGGTTTTAAAGAAAGAATCTATAATGGTAAGAGGAGGAAATAATTCCAACTGGAGTTGGATCCATAGAGAATTCTTGGTGTTCCCCTCACCCGACCCGGCTGTGGGACCTGCAGATTAACCTGGGTGTGATGCATCAACTCACTCAGGAGAGTTCAGAACCATCAGGTTTAATTCCTATTGCCTTTCAGGACCAAAACATGGTCCTGGAAGCTTGGAGAAAGATCAAACCATGACTCTCAGCCGTTACCAACCAACAAAGCTCCACTGCTTCACACTCTTCACTGTCCGACACCAGCTGAGACCCCAAAACATCTCTCTGAGCACTTGAAAAACCCACTTTAGTACAGTGGTAGGTGTCCCCACCTGGCGTGTGGGAGACCCGGGTTCAATTCCCGCCAGGGAGACAGTGTTAAGAGTTGGACTCGATGATCCTTGTGGGTCCCTTTCAACTCAGAATATTCTGTGATTCTGTGATTAAATCTTGCAGTGCTGGCTGGAAAAAATGTGTTTCCTAATTTTGAATTCCTAATTTTTGAATTTTGAATGGAGAAATAACTGAAGATTGATGTATTTTTCATGGGCCACGATGGAATTCTCCCTCCTGGGAGACAACTCAGTGCCTCTGCTCCAAATCCATTGGAAGTTCCCTGTCTCCCACCCTGGGCTTGGACACTTTTGTAAGGAGCAGGAATGAGCAGCCACTGCACAAACCCAACCTTATCCAGCAGCTTCTTGAGGAACAGTAACTGAGAACTTTGGGAAGAGGAGGGAAAACTTTGTAACTTCTGAGGCTTCTCTTACATGAAAGTCATAAAATTCCAGAATGGTTTGGGTTGGGAGGGTCCTGAGGGAGCATCCAGTTCTACCCTACGTCATGGGCAGGGAAACCTTCCACTATCCCAGGTAGTTCCAGCCTGACCTGGGACACTTCCCAGGGATCCAGGAGCAGCCACAGCTTCTCTGGGCAACCTGTGCCAGGGCCTGCCCATCCTCCCAGCCAGGAATTCATTCCCAATATCCCATTTAATCCCACTCTCTGGCACTTACAGGCCATTCCCTTTGTCCTGCTTCTCTGATTCTTGTGGTGGGTAAATATCACACATGGGCTTTAACATCAGAGCTCCAGAGAAGCTGTGGCTGCTCCTGGATTCTGGAAGTGTCCAAGGCCAGGTTGGAGCCACCTGGGACAATGGAAGCTGACCCTACCCATGGCAGGGGGTGGCACTGGATGATCTTTAATATCCCTTTCAACCCAAACCAGTCTGTAATTCCATGAATTCCAGCTTTGACCATCAGGGCAGTGGGGCCTCCTCAGGGGCTGTCACCAACCTGAGAATTCCCTGCTGAGCCGCCCAGATCCTTTGGATTCTGCTCCTCCAGCAGAACATCTCCCATGCCATGTTTGGCACTCGGGGCTGGTCCGTCTCTGCCTCAGGCAGAGGGATGGCTGGGATGGGAGGATCCTGGCTGGGATGAGAGGATCCTGGCCGGGATGGGAGGATCCTGGCTGGGATGAGAGAATCCTGGCTGGGATAAGAGGATCCTGGCTGGTATGAGAGGATCCTGGCTGGGATGGGAGGATCCCGAATGGGATGGGAGGATCCTGGCTGGGATGAGCGGATCCTGGCCGGGATGGGAGGATCTTGGCTGGGATGAGAGGATCCTGGCTGGGACGGGAAGATCCTGGCTGGGATAAGAGTATCCTGGCTGGGATGAGAGGATCCTGGCTGGGATGGGAGGACCCTGGCTGGGATGGGAAAATCCTGGCTAGGATGGGAGGATCCTGGCTGGAATGGGAAGATCCTGGGTAGGATGAGGATATCCTGGCTGGGATGAGAGGACCCTGTCTAGGATGGGAGCACCCTGACTGGAATGAGAAGATCCTTGCTGGGATGGGAGGATCCTGGATGGGGTGGGAGGACCCTGGCTGGGACCAAACTTCCCGGAGCCTGGAACAGCTGATCTCATGGCTGCTGACCGAGAAGCGGATGTGAATTGGCAGCTCCAGAGGCGAAGCAGGCCAGGAGTCTGCTGAGCTTGGAATTCTGTCAGGAGGAGAGCTGACCTCCCAGAGCTAAAAATAGCACTGCTGGAAAAGGAGGGAAGAGCAGTTCTGAAGGATGAAAGCACCAGGTCTGAGGTTTTCAGAGACACAACCATCCAACTCCCCGTTTAAATTAGCAGCTAATGAGTTTCCCAAACTCTCAGGCACCTAAAAAAGGAACCCACGGCTGTTTTTGAAACCTGAGGTGGGAATGGAGGGTACAAAGCCATGAACAAATCACCCAATGATACCCAATGAAATGTGTTTCTCTTTTATTTAAACTCTGAGCTTGGTGCTACAGTAAATTTTCTAAGCAGCTGCACTTTCATTGGCAATTAATCCAGTACAAATACAATTAATCCATAGTGAAATCAATTGTAATTTTGTCTTACTCGTGGTGAGAGAAGGAAAAGAAAAAAACGTCCTGAGGCCAGAATCAATACCCAAAAGCGGAGGCGGTTTTTAAAGATACCAGTTTGGCAAATAAATACCTCTGTTGTGTCTCAGCTGGGTCAAAAAGATGATTCATATGAAATATATGCACTTTTCAGTAAAAAATTATCCTGCTCTAAATTTCCACAAGGTTTGCTGCCCTCCTTCCCAAGCCTGATGTGCAGCAAAGCACATCTTTAAACTGCTGGAAATTTGCAGTGATTTTTGATCTCCTGGTGCCTCAGCTTTGAACCCCTGGGCTCGTTAGGAAACTCGTACTTTTGTGGAATAAACTAACAAGGATGAGGGGTCTCATCTGTCCCTTCTTGTCACCAGGGAAGAACCTACATGGAAATATTCCCACTACCCACAGAGTAATCCAGGACCTCAGGGAAGAGCAGAGCAGAAGATCAGAGGGATGGAGCAGCTCTGCCGGGAGGAAAAGCTGGGAAATTTGGGATTGTTCACCTGGAGAAGAGGAGACGCCAAGGTGACCTAAGTGTGACCTTCCAGGAGCTGAAGGAGCCACAAGAAACGTGGAGAGAGACTATTTCCAAGGGATGAAGGGACAGGACACAGGGAATGGCTTCCCATTCCCAGAGGGCAGGGAGAGATGGGAGATTGGGAAGGAATTCCTGGCTGGGAGGGTGGGAAGACCTGACACAGATTTCCCAGAGAAGCTGTGGCTGCCCCTGGATCCCTGGAAGTGTCCAAGGCCAGGCTGGAACCACCTGGGACAGTGGAAGGTGTCCCTGCCCATGGCAGGGGTGGGATGGGATGAGCTTTAAGGTCATTTCCAATCCAAATCATTCTGTGACTATGAAATATTGTCAAGATATGTCCCTCTGATTTAAAATAGAAGATAATAGAAGTATATAAAGTAAAAATCTAAAACTAGATAAGTAAAATATTAAAAATATATTCAAATTCCATTCATGCCACGGGTATTTTCTAAAATCTTTGTTTGGCAATAACCAGCTCAAAAGCACCTTGTGCCCCCCAAGGATATGATTAAAGTGATGATTTGGACAAAGCCACACTGCCAATGTACCATTGCTCAAATTGATTTTCTTGCACCATCAAGACTCAAGATGCCAGAAACCCGATCCCTGGGGACTGTCCAAGGTTTAGCTGCTCAGGAATGCCAGTCATTGCTGAGCCAATCCTTACGGATGGGATGCCTTGTTTACTGTCTGCAATCACTCCCCGACTCCTCCTCGGCCTTCTGAAGTTATCAAAGAGCACTCCCTGAAATAATTCGTTTTGATTTACGCAGAGATTTGCTCCCTACACTTTCAAGAGAGCGTTCCAAAATGCACCAAAATATCCCTGAAAAACCCTGCCCTCATCTCTTTGCTGTCTGGTTTCGGGAAGACTTGATATTAGGAAAAGATTTTTTACTGAAAGAGCGATCCGGATGTGGAATGGGTTGCCCACAGAGGTGGTTGAGTCACCAACCCTGGAGGTGTTCAAGGGGAGGCTGGATGAGGTGATGAGTGATATGATCTAGATGTAGATGATGGGTTAGTTGGCCTATGGGTTGGACTGGATGATCTTCAAGGTCCTTTCCAGCCTTATCTGTACTGTGATACTGTAACGTTCTCCCTGACAACCAGGACCAGCAAAAAACACAAGCAAGGCCCAAGGCGGGGTATGGAAGTACCAACACAAGTAAGGAGTCTGAAAAACCTTTTTTATTTTTTTTCCTATGAAAAACAACTTTTTAAGCAAAAATGCCACTTTAAAGATGCTTTCAGACCTCATGGACTTCCAACTGAGCTGGGGTCCTGGAAATGTCCCATAAATATTTCTTCTTAGGAGGAAATTCCTCCCTGTGAGGGAGGGGAGGCCCTGGCAAGGGGTGCCCAGAGAAGCTGTGGCTGCCCCTGGATCCCTGGAAGTGTCCAAGGCCAGGTTGGAGCCACCTGGGATAGTGGGAGGTGGCACTAGATGAGCTTTAAGATCCCTTCCAACCCAACCCATTCCATGGCTCTGTGAGCTGTTTCCAGGCATCTCTCACCATGTGGTCTTTGAGTCTTAGAATCATGGAATGGTTTGGGTTGGAAGGAACTTTAAAGACTCCGCAGTGTCACCCCCTGCCATGGGCAGGGACACATTCCACTATCCCAGGTGACCCCAGCCTGGCCTTGGACACTCCCAGGGATCCAGGGGCAGCCACAGCTTCTCTGGGAATTCCATCCCAGCCCCTCCCCACCCTCCCAGCCAGGAATTCCTTCCCAATCTCCCGTCTCTTGCTGCCCTCCTTCAGTTTGAAGCCATTCACTGTGTCCTGTCACTCCATGCCCTTGTGAAAAATCCCTCTCCAGCTTTTTTTTTTTAGTCCCATTTATTTATGAAAACTTGAACGTAAATATTCAGTCTCCAAGACTTTTCCTCAAAATCCTGGACGTGCTCCTTCCCACCCCGGGGCTCCTCAGGCTGAGTTGCCACTTCCAGCAGGATCTTCCTCCCTTGGCTGCCTCAGCTGCCTCACACAAACTTCCTTGGCTTCTCCTGAGCTTGGAAACTGCCAATTAGTAGGAAAACTCCGATTTTTGCAGAGCTGTTGCCCAGCACATCTGTCTTATTTTGGCTTGTGCCACAGCCCTGAGCAGCTCCTGCTGGGACACACTGAGAGAATTTGGGTTTTTAAGAGAAAAAATCATGTAAGAAATCACGATGAACCCCACAGGTGAGTTAAGTCCTTTTCAAACCTCTAAACTCATCTGAGCATTTGATTATTTACAGGTTCATTATTTCATCTTGGATCCCTGGCACAAGCAGAAGGATTCACCGCCTTCAGAAGTTCTTCCTTGTGTTATTTTACCATAGAAGTTCTAAGAAAACATTGTTTTTATTTTGTTTCGATTCTTTCACCCCTAAAATTTGTATTTCCCACTCTTGCTTGTTCACTTTTTTCCTACAGGGAACCCCCCAATATTTTTACCTTGGAAATTATATTTCTCTACTTGTTAATGTTCAGTTAGAAAAGCAGAAAAAAACAGATAAATTCGGTGGAGTTTTGTCTATTTTAAGTGTGAAAAAAATCACTTTTTTTAAAAAATTAAGCCAACAAAAGGCTTTTGCAATGTGAAGGCATTGCCCATTGTTTGAGGAGAGGTGAGTCACGGTCTAACTCTTCCCAAAGAGTGTTTGTGAGGATGGGAGGCGGGTGATGAGCCCCAGACACCGCTGGAATCTGTGGAGATGTCGGTAACAACCAACCCTCTCCCTAATGAGACCTCAGAACGTCTTGATGATCTTCTCTAATTGCTCGGTATAATTGGAAGACCCACTCGGAGCATTTCAAAAAATCGTGTGAATGTGGCTCTAATGAAGCTGGGGGTGGGGGGGGTTGTTGATGTGGATTTTTTTGGAGGGTGGCGGTTGGTTTTGTTTTAGGGAGTTTTTCTGGTTGGTTGATTTTGCTGTTTCGTTTTGTTGTTTTGTGGGGTTTTTTTAAGGAGGAAAACAATGTAAATCAGGAGGCAGATCCATCATCAAATGCCTGATATAAAACACCACAGAGCAACGGAATTATCTGTGTGGCTGCATTAAAAAGGGTGGTTTGCTGTCAGCATTTTACGAGGGGTTTAGTCTGGACTGAAGAACTGATTCTTTTGGTTCAGGAGGGGATTTGCCCTGTTAGTAAAGGAAAACCCAACATTTCTTAATATGTACTTTGGGGGTTGGTTTTTTTTCTGTTAAATTAACAGCTCTTCCCCAAATTCTCACTTTCAGGCAGAACACAAATAACCAGAAGGATCATCTGGAAAAGCAGCTTCGAAAGGTGGAAGTTTCTGATGGGATTCTTCACCCTGAATAAGAAAAGGCTCTGGAGAAGCCTCACTGTGACATTCCAGTGCCTGAAGGTTTATAAAAATGAGGAAAAGGAATTTTTTTATATGGGAAGAATGACTGGACAAGGGGCAATGGCTTTAAACTGACACCTTCCACTGTCCCAGGTGGCTCCAGCCTGGCATGGACACTTCCAGGGATCCAGGGGCAGCCACAGCTTCTCTGGGCACCCTGTGCCAGGGCTTCCCCAACCTCCCAGCCAGGAATTCCTCCCCAATATCCCATCTAACCCTGCTCTCTCTCAGTGTGAACCATTCCCCCTTGTCCTGTCCCTCCAGACCCTTGGAATTGTCTCTCTCCATCTTTCCTGTAGCTCCTTCAGGCACAGTAAATCTGCAATTAGGCCACCCCAAAGTCAGGCCTTACACCAGCCCCAGTCCAGCCCAAGCCCAGCTTCTGCCTGGCCTGAAAGAAATTCCCAGCAAATGCACTTTTGGGCAGCTGTCCCTGGGATATTGAAGCACACTGGAGTGTTCAGGCATTCTAAAATCCTCCCCATGTCCTGCTGCCAGCAGAGTTTGGGGGTCTGGAAAAACTAAAATCCACCCTGCTGCTGTCCCTGTAATTTAGGGTCTCAAGGGGACTTTGACATTCCATGTGCCTTTGGCACCTCACCTGGGCACCAAGTTAAGAAGCCAGTCTTCCTCCAAAAAATAATGTGGATGACCCAGACAGAGACTCCAGTCCCAGCACAAGGACGCTGCTGGTCTGGTGCCGTGCTGGGGCCCTGTGCCTGGTTAGGGACATACGAGCATAATTCACAATATATAATAGAATCATGGAATATCCTGAGTGGGAAGGGACCCCCAGGGCTCTCCCAGTGCCAGCCCAGGCCCCCCCAGCAATCCCAGCCTGTCCAAAGTCTCCTGGAGCTCCGTGCCCATTCCCTGGGGAGCCTGGGCAGTGCCCGACCACCCTCTGGGGGAAGAACCTTTTCCTCAGCTCCAACCCAACCCTGCCCTGGCACAGCTCCAGCCCTTCTCTCTTCCCCGTTACACCAGTACAGAGCAGAGCAGGACAATCCCCTCCCTCTGTGCCAGCCTGATTCCCCCCAGGTCATGGCTGGCACTTCTCTGAGGGAGTTTTGGTCCAACTTTTCCCTCAGGATTCTTTCTTTGTATCAATGCGGTGTTTAGACCCCCCAGCTCACAGGGAGGTCAAAAGATGCTGTTCCTCTCTTAAGTTTACTACTGGAAATCCATGAAATCCAGTGCGTGTGACTGTTACAGCAACCCAAATCCAGAGATTTATCGTGGAAAATGCCTGTCAGTCCTGTTATCAGGCATTGCCTGCAGGATCTGAGTTTCCACAAGAAACTGTGCAGAGAGTGAGGCTCGACGAGGAGAACCACAATGTTCTGGTTTGAATGGTTGTTTTCCCTCTGGCAGTGAGGGGGGCAGACTTAGCCCCCGCTGCTGCCAGTGATTCAAGGTCAGAAAAGTAGATAACGGCACCTCTGTGAACAAGAGAGGAGAGGAAAAAAAAAAAAGTTAGTAACAGAAAGTAGATGGCCGGGTCAGGATGTGTGTAAGAAGCTGAAAGCTCTGAAGGCCCCCCCAGGCCTACTAGAGAAGGGGTAGGAATGTTCTTCCAGGCATCCCGCTGCTGTTTGTGGAAAGGACCATGGTGCAAACCTATGGATGAGAGAGAGAGGAACCAGAGATGCAAAATCCACCCGAGGCCATGACTGAAGATGGAGGATCACGCTGCAACAGCTNCGTTATGTACACCCATATTAATGAAATTCATTAGCTGGAATCTTCGGACTATTAAGGTTGGGAAGAAGCTCCAGGATCACCGAGTCCACCCTGTGTCCCATCCCCACCTTGGCCCTGAGTGCCACGGCCAGTCCTGCCTTGGGCACCTGCAGGGATGGGCACTCCAAACCTCCCTGGGCAGCCCCTGCCAAGGCCTTCCCACCCTTTCCAGGGACAAATTCCTCCTCAGCTCCAACCTGAGACTCCCCTGGCACAGTCTGAGGCCCTTCCCTCTCCTCCTGTCCCTTGATCCCTGGCAGCAGAGTCCGACCCCCTCCCCATCTCCCTTCCCTTCAACAGGGAGTTGTACAGAGTTGGAATATTGGAATATTGGTCCAAAATAGGATGAGGAAAAGACTATGAGCAAGGCAGCCTTTGTGATCACTCCCATCAGCAAGGCTTTGTGGTGTTTGCCCCATTCATTACTTTTTTTAATGATTTTTCTCTAGGAGCACAAAAGATATGGGAGATGGAATCTGGCACTTCATCATCCCTCTCGTAATCTCCTTTATCAAAAAATGTGTTAATTTGGAAAAATAAAAAGGAGGATAAAAGGATGATTTATGAACACACACAGACTAATAAATAAGCTTATAACATTGCAGAAGGGCTATTGTTAAATATGTTTTACATTTGAAGGCCTATAAAATTTTTAAAGGAAGCTCTGGCGAGTCTGGGTTTAATGAAGTCTTTTGTGTCTCCGAGGCAGAATATTCCATGTGGAGAAGGTTATTTCCCCCCATGTCTGATCCAGTTAACTCTCCTAGAGATAGCCAGGCCACTCGTTCTAGCTGCTGGATATTGTTCTTTTCAACAGGAACACGAAATCCTGCTGTTCACCACATTCCCAAGCCAAGTGTCAAGTGAGCAGAGTTGGGATCTCTCCTGGGCAAACACCCAGCGCCAAAATTGCAATTAATAGTCCCAGAGGGGTGGGAAACACAGGCTGTGCCCCCCTGGGTTCACATGTTGCTTGTCCCTGCCAAAGCTTTGCTTTTCCCTCTCTGGGATCTCAATTTCTCTGACTTGTGAGTCTTTAACCATCACCCCCCAGTCCCCTTGTGGCTTCCCAATGATTTCTTTGACCCTCACGTGTGTGATTTGCTGGATATTTGTTTTCTGTGCTGTTCCCCAAGGGAAGGACACAATTTTGTGTGGCAAAGGTTGAGTTTTTTAACTGTTCCAAACAAACACAGCACAAGCTCCTGAGGTTGTGTTTCATTCCAGCAGCTGAAAATGAGCAATGCTCCTCCAAGTGTTAACTGCATTTGGAAATGAAAATGTTGAGATACGATGAAAACCAAGGTCTGTTGAGAATGCAGAATGTAACTAAGTGGAGGCGGTTCCTCTTGAAACTTTAATTAAAATTTTGAGCACAAAGGACCATTCCAGCCTAGAGGACAAAACCAGAAACATCCTGCAAGAAGGAGAAGTTTAAAATGTAGAAATTTAAGGTGTAATTCTTTTTCTTTCAGAGAAGCACCAAGTCCTTCTCGCTGGAGCTGGGGTAGGAAAGAGTCCATCAGTTCCATGACAGTTTTCCTTTCTCCCAAATGACAGTCAGGGCCTACATCTGAGCAGCTTCTGATAATCCCACGCACCTTTTGAAGTTGGTTTTCTCCTGCCCCTTTTCTCCCAGCCCCTCCGAGCATTCAAGGTACACCCTGAGCCTCCTGCTGGGGAATAACTTCATCCATAGTTTCTCCTTGAAGTCAGATTATCATGGAATCCCAGATGGGTTTGGGTTGGGAGGGACCTTAAAAATCATCCAGTGCCACCCCCTGCCATGGGCAGGGACACCTTCCACTGCTCCAAGTGCTCACCAACATGGCCTGGGACACTTCCAGGGATCCAGTGGCATCCACAGCTTCTCTGGGAAACCTGTGCCAGGGCCTCCCCACCCTCGCAGCCAAGAATTCTTTCCCAATGGTCCATCTAACCCTACCCTCCTTCAGCTCAAGGTCATTCCCCCTTGTCCTGTCCCTCCAGCCCTTGTCTCAAGTCTCTCTCCATCTTTCCTGGGGCTCCTTCAGCTCCTGGAAGGCCACACTGAAGTCACCCCAAAGCTTCTCCTCTCCAAGCTGAACATTCCCAGCTTTCCCAGACTTTCCTCCCAGCAGAGCTACTCCATCCCTCTGCTCATCCTGGGGCCTCCTCCGGTCTCTCTCCAGCAAATCCATGTCCCTCCTGTGCTGGATCCTAGGGCTGGAGCAGCTCTGCAGGTGGGGGCTCACCAGAGCTGAGCAGAGAGGGGGAATCACCTCCTTTGACCTGCTTTTCCTGCATTATTTTACTCTTAGTTTTCTTTTGCCAATGTGAACTTTTCTAGACCTGCTTAAACCTCAGGACCAGCCCAAAGCACAGCTGAACAGAACAACTTTTTTACGTAGCTCACCAATTCAGTGTTTCACTTCTTTGGTAACCCTGTGCATGGAAAAAACCTTGGGCAGTGGTACAAAGGTGTGTGAAGCAAAAATTGGTGATACCTCCCCGTTCTCATCCTGTAAAGGAATGTGGAGACCAGGTGCTCCTGACAAGCTTCTCATCCTGAAAAGACGAGGGGAAGAAAGGAGCCAGAACTCAAAGACATCTCTGGTGAGTCATGAATCACTCGAGGATGGTTTTGAGGTGGAGCATCTCATGTGTCATCCTTCACTGGTGGTTGTGGCTGGAGCAGGGAATCTGGTCCTGCAGGGATTCATCACAGCTTCCAACTAATTGGCTTTGGAATGAAGGGTGGCCTTTGGCACGCTGGGAGTTCTCCCTCCTCCACGTGGGGGTTGGTTTGGCAGCACTTGAAACTCCTTGCATTCCCTAGACCTGCTCCTTGCCCTTCCCTTTCTCCTTCTAAAAAAGAATGTGTTTATTAGCCCTGGAGTGCCCAGGGATGGCTTTGTTTCAACTCGGTTTGTGCCTTCTTTGTCTCGAGAAGCGCTTGCTCCCACCCTTGGGATTTTCATTTGGAGCTGAGCCTCTCCCATCCAGCAGCTTTCCCAGGATATCCCCTGGGAAATCCATGCTGGGAGCAGGTAACTGGACCAGTTCAAAGACTATGGGCAGGGACAGGGGAAAGGCTGCAGAGGGACAGCAGCCCCAACTTACAGGGCTGGGATCCCAGTCCCTCCCGGGGCAGGGGACGGCTCCGCACTGGAGGGTTATTTTCAGCAGCACCGACCCGGGAATAATTTATGTCAGCTTATAATGCTAATTCCTAACGTTCAAAATGTCATATCCTGTGCAGAGGTGGGCAAAGTAATGAAGCAGAAAGTCTGGCTGCAGCTGCAAACCTGCCTCTGTCTCGGCTCTGTGCCCGTGACTGAGAGTCGGGACAGAGCCAAGGAGCTGAAAACCGTCTGGCATCACTTCCCGGCGGTCCCGGCGACCTGGGAGCACCCCCAGGGATGTGTGTGAGCACCCCCAGGGATATGTGTGAGCACAGCCAGGGATGTGTGTGAGCACAGCCAGGGATGACTGTGAGCATCCCCAGGGATGATTGTGAGCACCCCCAGGGATGTGTGTGAGCATCCCCAGGGATGATTGTGAGCACCCCCAGGGATGTGTGTGAGCATCCCCAGGGATGTGGGTGAGCACAGCCAGGGATGTGTGTGAGCACAGCCAGGGATGACTGTGAGCATCCCCAGGGATGATTGTGAGCACCCCCAGGGATGTGTGTGAGCACCCCCAGGGATGATTGTGAGCACCCCCAGGGACGTGTGTGAGCCCACAGGTGCCATCTCCAGGTTTTCATGCCGCCTGCTCACATCCAAAGCTCCAACGATGGTTTTGCCCGGCGGGGTTAAGACGAGCTGCGAATGTTTGGCTTGTCAAAGCCGGGGCTGCGCCTTCCAAACCTTCCAACTTGTTGGCTTGTAATGCTCAGACTTAATGAGAGGAATCTTTCAGCAGGGCCTGTCTCCAGGACTGGGAGACATAATGGATGGTTCCTCCCCCTCTGAAGGTAAACCTGCTGCTGAACTCTCAGCGCCGTGTTCACCTGCTTGATGAAACACGTTTGGAATTACGTAAAATGGAGGCAGATTTAGTTTCCCAAGCAGCCACAGTGAGAGATCACATCCAACAGATTATCCCCGAGACACGATGGCAGCTGGAGAAAGTCAATTTTGAGTTTAAGATCATCTCTAACACTTGGAAATGTAGAAAAAGGCTTTTTTGGTAATTCATAATATTTGAAAGTTGGACTTTACAGAGAGCCATAGAAGGGCCTGGATTGGAGGGGATCATAAAGATCATTTAATTCCCACCCCTTGCCATGCACAGGGACACTTCCACTGTCTCAGGTTGCTCTGAGCCCCCATCCAACCTGTCTTTGGACACTTCCAGGGGTGGTCCACAATTAATGTTGGGAAAGGATGCAACTGGGAATGGATGCAAGGGAATTTTGCATGGGAATTACACATATTTTGAATTCAGACACACCCATTTGTGTGTTGAATTCACACAGAATTAGAGAATCTGGAGCTGGGAGGGACCCACAAGAACCATCTCTCTGTCCAACTCCTGGCCCTGCAAAAGACACTCCAAGAATCCCACCATGGCTTTTCTTGTGCTTCTCCCCTCTTCCATCTCCAGAGAGAAGTGCTGAGAACTGCCCAAAACGTGGAGTTTAGCCTATTTTGGGGTTGGGATTTACGGATGTAAAAGCTACAGACCCGTCCTTGTGAGACCCCCTGCTGATATCCAGGTCTGGTGTCCCCCAAGACAAGGACATGGAAGCGTTGGAGAAAGTCCAGAGGAGGCCACAAAGTCGATGAGGAGATTGGAGCACCTTCCCTACGGAGACAGGATGGGAGAGCTGGGGCTGTTCAGCCTGGAGAAGGTTGTGTGGGAACCTCAGAGCACCTTCCAGGGTCTGAGGGGGCTCCAGGGAAGCTGGAGAGGGGTTGTTCCTCAGGAACTGTAGATAGGCCAAGGAGTACTGGGTTCAAATTGAAAGGGGGGGGGGGGAAATTTAGGGGAGATCGGGAAAGAATTCCTGGCTGGGAGGGTGGGAATAAATTCAGTTTCTTACTGAGTACAACAGCGAAGAATTCCTAGGAAGGCACTAAAAAAGCTAAAATTATCCCCCTTTTCCTCAATGTATGGGAGAGCTTGACTTGGTAAACAAACTTTCCCTTGTGCTTTAATTGGCTGTAAAAACATGTGGGATTTTTTTTTTCCCCCCTCATTTCAACTTCAACATTTTTTTTGTGCCCTGCCTAAATCTGCACCAAGGTTGTGGTTAGGACACTTGCTCAGTCCTGCCTTTGTGTTGTGTTTGTGGGAGAAATCTGTGCAACAAGGACTGGAAAACACTCAACAAACATTGTACACCTTTAGAATCATGAATTTTGTTTTAAATTGAGGGTAGGTGGCTAAAAGAAAATATTAAATTTGCAGTATTTTCCATTGCCTCATGCTTAATGTATTTTTGGGGTGGGTTTAAAACCCTCTTTTATTAAGGTTAGAGAGGGGGGAAAAAAACCCACACAAGTGGCAAGAAAAATGCCATAACAAGAGACTCAGGGTGACATGTAGGCTTGGAATCCTACAATCTACTTCTTCTGTATTGCCCAATTTATAGCCCAACTAATTGGGAATAAGGGAAAGAAGAGGGAAATGTGGGGTGCAGGTGTTAATTTGGATGAAATTAATTTGGATGTTTTATCAGTCACCACAGGCAGTGAACCTGAGAGGGCACACCTCGAGGGCTGTGTCCAGTTTTGGGACCTTCACTTCCAAAAGGGACATTGAGGTGCTGGAGAATGTCCAGAGAAGGGCAATGAATTTAGGAAAAGGTCTGTAAAAGATGTCTTTTATGAGAAGCTGAAGGAGCTGGGGGGGTTTATCTGGAGCAGAGGAGGCTCAGGGGGGACCTCATTGCTCTCCACAACTCCCTGACAGGAGGGGGCAGTGAGGGGGGGTCGGGCTCTGCTCCCATGGCCCAAGGGAAAGGAGGAGAGGGAATGGCCTGAAACTGCCCCAGGGCAGGGTCAGGTTGGAGATGAGGAACAATTTTTCCCTGCAGGAGTGGTCAGGGATTGGAATCAGTGTCCCAGGGAGGCAGTGGAGTCACAGTCTCTGGGAATGTTGCAGAGGTGTCTGGATGTGGCCCTTGGGGACATGGGTTGGGGGTGACTCTGGTGCTTCTGGGTGAGGGTGGCACTGGAGGATCCTGAAGGTCTCTCCCAGCCCTGGTGATTCTGTGACTCTGGCATTGACACAGGCCATGGGTGACCGGTGACATTTTTCTGCAATAACCTGATGACCTGAGCAGAGTCTTGACTTTGTTTTATCGAACAGCACGTGTCTACACCTTCGAACAACCAAACACGGGCCTCTCCCATCCCCTGAGCCTGTTCAACCTGCTGCCTCCCAATCCATGCCACTGCAAACACGCAGGATCCCCTGAATCCCCCCATGTTTGGGGGTCCTGCATCCCTCGGATGCTCCTGCCAGGGCCGGATCCCCCATTCCCGAGGCCGCCCTTCCCCACACGCCTGGGCTGTGCCTGCCATCTATTGGTGTTACTTTTGAGTCGGAATTCCTATTCCAAATCCTCACGCAACAGCTTTTTTTTTAGTACCAGGGGAAGTATTTACAAGGTCTTCTGGCTGTTCCCTGGTTCGGGAGAGAGGGTAAAAGAAAAATGTCAATGACTGAGTGTCATGAAATGGTTGTTTTGTATCCCTACTGTTGATTTTCATGGAAAGCCGAATATGTCTTTTCAAAGCCAGGATCTGTGATCTTAAAATCATTTCAAAACCAGAATTTGTGATCTTAAAATCATGTGACATGACAGGCTGAAGGCTTTCTTTTCTTTCCTGCAGCTCCCTGGGATACACAGGGGGACATTCCCTTCCACAGCACATGGAAGTGCCGAGGGCAGAGGGAGAGGGGCTGGTTCCATTCCACAGGAATTGCTGTTTCAGCTCCTGGGACCTCGTTCCCATCCCACAGGGTTATAAAATCATGGACTGCTTTGGGTTGGAAGGGACGTTAAAGCCCATCCAGTGCCACCCCCTGCCATGGACAGGGACACCTTCCACTGTCCCAGGTGGCTCCAACCTGGCCTTGGACACTTCCAGGGATCCAGGGGCAGCCACAGCTTCCCTGGGCACCCTTTGCCAGGGCCTCCCCACCCTCACAGCCAGGAATTCCTTCCCAATATCCAAACTAAACCCATTCTCCTTCAATTTCAACCCATTATCCAGGTCCTCATCCTGACATTTGCCTGCTCTGCCCAGCCCGCCCTCAGGACACAACCCCAGTCTGTCCTCTCCAAAACTGTCCCAGAAGTCTAAAGAGGATAATTCAAGCTTCTCTCTTCAATAGTGGTCAAAAAATTATTGCCTTGTAGTTACTCCGTGGATTGATCTTAATTTTTTCTTAAATTAATTTCCTGCTTGTTGCTGGTTTCCTTTTCCTCAGGTGGTTCTTGCCTCCCTCAGAGCATTTACTGTCCTTCAGCAGCGTGGTCATTCCTTTTTATGTCATTTCCCACTTTATAGAAGTCAAAATGCAAGGAGTGGGATTCACCCAACAGGAAACCCTCCAGAATTGCATCTCGTCCTGGGATTATGGGGAATCACAGGATGGTTTGGGTTGGAAGGGACCTTAAAGACCATCCAGTTCCACCTCCCTGCCATGGGCAGGGCCTCACCACCTTCACAATAAAGAATTTCTTCCCAAGATCTCACTTGATCTTGCCTTCAATTTAAATCCCGTGTCCCATCACTCCAGGCCATTGTGAAAATCCCCTCTCCAACTCTCTTGGAGCTCCTTATGCTCTGGAAGGAGCTCTAAGTTCCCTCCAGAGCCTTCTCTTCTCCAGGCTGAACAACCAACACCCTCAGTAACCAACTTGACTTTCAAATACTTCCTCAGATTTACCCGAAACGGGGTGAGGAGGTGAGTTTTAAGAAACTTAGGGAAAAAAAAAATCTGAATTTTAAATGTGAAAAAAATCCAAAATTAAATGCTCCAGATCTGGCCTCCTTCATTTTGGCAGCTAAAAAAACCAGCAGAAATTGTTTGGGAGCCTGGATTGGTTCCCCCATCACTGTCACCTGTACCTGAGGAAAAATGAACACCTTGTTATACTTTGCTATGAATAATTCCCCGAGGCCTCAAGAAGAGTATAATTTTGTCCTTCTTTTGGAATAGCTCTGCCACTGAAATCCATAAAAACCTTGGAATTAAACCCTGTGCTAAATATGGCACCTCCAGAAAGTCCCTTTAGTTTGTCTTTCATGAGGGAAGAGAGAGAATATCTTTGCTCCATTCTCAGTAATCACTAATACTCAATGTTATTAATATTTAAAAATACTGGTTTTCCACAGGTTTTGGGGTTGGTTTTATTTTTGGTTGGTTGTAGGGGGGAATGGTTGTAAGATACAGGAAGATTATGATGTTTCCTAAATATTAAGTTTGCAGTGCCTGACCCTTTAAAATCCACGTGAAATGGGATGTTTTCTGTTTTGTCTTCAATCCTCAACATTAAGACAACAAAATAAATTAAAAAAACCGACAACAACAACAATAAAAACTAAGCCAAAAAATTTTAAAAATCCAATAAACAAACCAAACAATACCAAACCTACTTTATTTTCCTCTTTGATTTTTGATTTATGAAATAAAGACAAAGTTGGACTTTGTCGGAACTATTTTCCTGATTTTTGAAGGTTTCTGTAGGGACAGAACCAGATTTCAAAGTGGACTAAAACTGGCTGAAATGCAGGATTTAGGGTTAATTATTAATTTTCTTCTTTATTTTGTTTTGTTTTGGTTTTTTTAATGTGGTTTTGTTCGGTCAGGACCTACCTCAATTTTTTTTTTTCCAAGACCTTCTCCTGACCCAGAAATCCCCAAACAGTGTTTCCAAAAGGAAACACTCAGGGTGTTTCTGCAAGATATCATTTCCTGAGACTTTCTTATTAGTTTCACCTCTGGTGGCCTCGACTTCCAGAAATTCAAAGTTCCTCCCCGTGTTTTCTGACATGGCCGAAACTCTGGAATCGCGATCACAGAGCTCAGGTTTTCCCAGAATCCCGGGTAGGAATCCAAACAAAGCTGCTCCAGGTGGTATTTTCATCCATAAACTTGTGACCTGCACTGAAATAAGAAAATAATAATTATCTAATAAAGCATTTAAGCCTTGTTCCGACTGGAAAAGCGACCTGGACTCGTTTTTATCTCTGAGTAGTGATGAGTTTGGCCTGTGACAGACTTTGTTAAAAGTCAGATTGGACCTTTAGAGCAAATAATATTTGATTTTAGGCAAGTTTTCAGGCTGAGCAAGAAAAAGAAACACAGGCCTTGCGATTTGCCTGCAGTGTTCCCACATCATGGAAATTCCTACGTCAAAGTACGACTGCTCTTGTGGACAAGGTGGTGATTGGTAAGAAAATTGGACTTGATGATCTTAGAGGCGCTTTTTAACTTGAATTATCCCGTGATTCTGATTCTGTAAAGTTGATAATGCAGCTGTAAAAATTATTTTCTGGGTTATAAAAAGAATTTGACCTTTAAAACCAGGAGGGAGAAATGGTTTGGTAGCCCTTTAAATGCAAAGTCACCCAAGACTCAGCTCTGTGCTGCGCTAATTGATCTCTTAATTGGCTCAGTCAACACAGCACTTTCCATCTCACAACAAGCGCTAATTGCTACAAGATCCCGGTGAAATGTTAAATACTCTGAATGTTCCTGCTGAATTCACGGTGCTTGGGCCTGAGCGAGGCTTTCTTTCAGGGTTTAATTCAGGGTTTTAGTTCATCCCGGAGGTTTGGGGGGGTTCCTCTGGTTTCCCAGGTTGATGAGGACCCCCCTGTTTCCCACAGACACAGCTTTTCCAGGGGGGGAAAAGTGGGAGAGGAGGCTCTTATGCAGAGGCCAGGGATAATCCATCAAGGATGTCGCGAACGCGTGGATCCGCCATCAAAGATGAAATTACTGGCTCAGCTTCTTCTTGGGAGATCTAAACTACCAAGGTGGCCTGAGCCCAACCAAGCAGATGCTGGTTTTCTGCAGAAACCCAACAAGCCAAAAAAAAAAAACAAACCCAAAACTGCTTTATATTTATTTAGGCCACATAATGCTCCTGGAGACTGGACGATGCTCCAAGCGAGGGCGGAGATGTGGGATGGCATTGGAATATCGACAGGGAGGAATGTGCTGCGTCCCCTTGGGGTGAGATCCATGACCTGGAGGAGTGGATTGGTGGGGAAGTGCCTGACAAAAGGCCTCCGAGGGTACCAGTTACACCCAGTTCACAGGTTATTTTGAGTTGGAAGGGACCCACAGGATCATGAGTTCAGCTCCCAAGCGAACGCCCACCCAGGGATCAGGTCCACGAGTTAATTCAAAGTGTGATTTTCAAATCAAATTAATGAAAGCCCTGAAAATCCACAGGTTGCCCAGAGAAGCTGTGGCTGCCCCTGGATCCCTGGAAGTGTCCAAGGCCGGGCTGGAGCCACCTGGGACAGTGGAAGTTGTCCCTGCCCATGGAACAAGATGATCTTGAATCTCCCTTCCAACCCAAACCATTCCATGGTATTGTTGACATATCCGGGTTTAGTTGAGATCTTTGGGGTGTTGAGGTTCTGGTGGGGAATGGAGATTGTCCTGTGTGCACAGAAGGAATGTTTTGACACATTCTGGTTTTAGAACTATTCCAACAATTTTATTTGCATTCCAGCATCAACTCAAAACACACTTGGAAACCTTGAAAAACGGCTGCAAAACTCCAAGGTCAGGCTAAGTTTGGTCTGCAGGGCATTTTACAGCTGGACAAAGGTTTTACTCAGAGAAAACACTCCGAGTTCCCTCCAGTTTTGTGGAGAAGCTTTTCCTAAATTTAACAAATCCCAGTCAGTATGAAGTTGGTAATTGGGTAAACTGGATCCTGGAAATGAAGCTCCCAGCATGAAACCTGTGAAACCAGACAGAATATGTCTTAGGATGGAGCTTATCCCCAGTCAAGATGAACGAGAAATGTTGGAAGATTTATACAACTTAAAGGAAAGAGAAATGAGTCAAATGTGCAGCAGTTTAGGAATTTTAGTGTGATTTTTAGAGCAAGTCAGATCTGAGGGAGATTTCATCCCCTGTGGCTGAGGAGACACATCCAGACCATCCCTTCTTTGGCTGGCAGGGAAAATTCTAAAGGTGATGAATTTTCTTTCCAGCTCCAGTGACAGTGGGAGCAAAGAGAAATACAGAAAATTCCATTTAAACAAAACAAAACATTGACTGTGAGGGTGCCCAGGCACACTGTGGGTCCTCAACTTTGGAGCAGTTCCAAACCCAAAAGCAGAGTTTAACCATGTTCCAGAGGCCCCTTCTTATCGACACCCAGAGAACCTTTGGAAACTAATTTGGAAAACAGAGGGGAAACCAGATTAAAATGAACTCTGACTAAACCAAGAGATGCACTGCATCCAAAAATCTTTATTTGGAATAATTTCCATCTTGGATCAGGGTGGTAGGTCTGGTAGGTCTGATCTTTCTGAAGTGCTGCTTCATGGCAAACTGTTAATTATAATTATAGTAGAATCAACA
The DNA here is from genome assembly GCA_013390025.1 of Pitta sordida. Classification (NCBI taxonomy): domain Eukaryota; kingdom Metazoa; phylum Chordata; class Aves; order Passeriformes; family Pittidae; genus Pitta; species Pitta sordida. The sequence continues at coordinate 318,241 of WEKX01028922.1, forward strand.
GGAACGGGCAGGGATGAGCTGTGGATCAAGCCCAGAAAAGAACAGGAAACAGCAAAAAAACCTGCAATTAAAAGTCAGTTTAAAAGTCATTATCTCTTGACATAAAATGCAGCGCATCTCATCTGTGTAATGACATTCTTCCCCTCTCCCAGTACCAGGCAATGCAATTAAACCACCATCCCAAGGAGGATCCCAGAGGAGTTTCCATGGAAGAACATTGGAGGTGAGGAGGGGGAGGGGACCCCACATAGCCAGGATCCATTAGGCAGAATGTTAATTGTGCTCTGGGTATTGGAAAGCATTAAAATCTTGCAGAAAAATCTCAGCAAATGCCATTCTCAGGAATTTTAGCAATTATGCTCTAAAGAGCTGAATGCTCTAAATGATGAAATAAAGGCCTGGTTTTTTAAAAAAAATAAAATTAAAAAGCCAGACATGACTTCAAAGGGAGAGTCTGATGAGTGTCTCTTCTTTTCCAAGATTTGAGCTGCAAACCTGTGGGTTACCAAGACCTGAAGAATTGTTGTGGTGGCTGAAGAAGTCCTGTTGTGTTTCCAGGCTCTCAGGGGTCAGGATGAGGCAAGGTTGTATCAGACAAGGCACAGAGTGGTCACTTGTGACCTTCTTGCTCTAAAGTGACACTGAAATGTGGAATTTCCATCAGAGAATTGATGAATCCCAGAATGGTTTGGATTGGAAAAGACCTTGGGGTTTTTGAAGGATATTTTTCAGCTCTTGGGTTGATTTTGGATCTGTGTGATACTAGAAAGACGAGGCAACCTCCTAGAAAGGTGTTCTGTGAAATGGCCACCAGCTGGAAANAGCTCTGCAGGCGGGGACTCACCTGAGGGGCAGAATCCCCTCATCCCACAGGATAAACCCTGGACACTGTTGGCTTTGCACCCCCATGGAGAGGGGGAAGGACATCTGGGACCAAGGTGACACTCAGGTTTGCTGAGCAGGACTTCATCCTTGTCACATTGTCCATGTTGCTCCCCATCCAACTTTATGTCCCTATGGAATATCAGACTGGATTGGTCTTGAAGTGACTTTTCTGTTTCCTCAGAGATTCTCCATGAAGGTGATTTATTGGGCTTGTACCAACTTTTTTGCGGTAATACCTTGGAATTTACCTTTGCTGGGCTCAATGAACTCATCAAAGGTGGTAGAGTCGTATCCATTAATATCCAGAGCTTTCAGGAAACATTAATCCTTCAGGTCAAATGTATTTCTGCATAAACCTACAACTAGGAGACACAAGGATATGGTTCCATAAAGGTAAGTCTGGTTTCATAACTCTGGAAAGGTCAAATCATTATAACAAGTAGGATTTGATGCTACTCCTTCCTTATTTGAGGACATCACTGAGCCCTGAGAAGGAATCCAAAGATGAATGTGATGTTTGAAATGTATCTCAAAAATCACCACGTATTTAAAAGAGACTCTTGTCTCTCCACTCCACTTCAATTATTCATGTGAAATCAATCCCTGAAATATCTGTAACCATTCCATGTATGAGACTCGGGTCAATTTACGAAGTATTTTTAGGCAAAATGTGCAGCAAAATTCTTTCAAGCTAATTGCAAAATGTAGCTGTGATTGGCCTGATGTGAACCCAGTTGCCTGGTGCTGCTCATATGCAGATGGGATTTTAGGAAAAAATTCCTCTCTGGGAGTTTGGGGAGGCCCTGGCACAGGGTGCCCAGAGAAGCTGTGGCTGCCCCTGGATCCCTGGAAGTGTCCAAGGTCAGGCTGGAGCCACCTGGGACAGTGGAAGATGTCCCTGCCCATGGAAGGGGGTGGCACTGTATGAGCTTTTAGGTCCTTTCCATCCCAAACCCTTCTGGGATTCCATGGATTGTAGACCAGGGTATTGTTCTAGTTTCGCACAGGGAAGCAGGAAGAGCAATTCCATGGATAGAAGAAGTCTTGGCCTCTCTTTTCCAGCTGGTGGCCATTTCACAGAACACCTTTCTAGGAGGTTTGCCTTGTCTTTCTAATATCACACAGATCCAAAATCAACCCAAGAGCTGAAAAATATCCTTCAAAAACCCCAAGCTGGCCTGCCCAGCTCTGCTCAGCTCGTGTCCATAAATGTGGAACTGGCTCTTCCAGCCCTGATCCCAAGTGGGAGGGACAGACTGAGCAGGAAAGCCCAGACCAGCTGCAATAAGTCGTGTGATTGCAGCAAAATGACGATCAAAATCCAAGAGCTCCCATGAAGGATGGAACTTGTAAATCTGACCCACATTGCCTCAAAGAATTGTGTAAATTTTGGGGCAGAGCCTTCAACAAGTGTGAGAGCAACTGGTTGAAGGGAATTGCTGACTAAAGCAACGAGATACGATGGTGGCCATAAAAGTGATTTTAAAGTTCACTTGTAAATTATATAAAAGGGGAAAAAAGGTGGATCAGCAGCCCCAGCATTGCTGCAGGTGTTTAACCACTCTGCTCTTTAAGATTTTTCAGTGATGAAGATTAAAGGTGACCTCAGAAATTTATTCTCAAGTTCTTCAACATCCCAGGTGGGAGAAGATTCCCCTAAATCTTCCTGCTGCAAGAACTGCTTGGTCTTGCCAAATATCCTTCCAGTTGTTGGGGTCTCCAGGACTAAAACAGAAGGATCGAGGCCTGGGATCTCATCATCCAACTGAGCTGGAAGAGCCACTTGCAAAGGGATTCTGAGAGGGCAATTCTTAGATAACCTACAGCAGGTAAAGCTTCTTCTTAACTCACATCGGTTAATTAACATCTTGATTTACATCTGCTGCGTGATGCTCATTTACCTGCCTCAGCTATGAAGCAAAATTTAAAAAAAACCAAACATAAATGAATCAAAACAAAGCTCTCGGTTCAAGCCACACATGGATTTTTATATTTTTTTAAATTTTCTTTCCCCGGGACCTTGAGGTTTTATAAAACCCAGTTCCCCATTCCAGGAGAGGAGCAGGGAAGGGAAATCCAACCTTTCATGTCACCTAGGACTCTGGAAGGTTTGGTGGTTCAGAGAAGGTGGAAGCAGTGACCACACACTCATCCCAAACCTCAGACCACCCGACATCCCCAGCACCCTCTGATTTAAGGAAAATGAGCTGG
>WEKX01028923.1:6245-22265 GCA_013390025.1 Pitta sordida
GATGTACCACCTCAGAAGTGCAGCTTAATTTCTAGGCCATCCTTTGCCTCACAGACATTCCTGGTGGACGCTGCGAGGGAGGAGGGGGGGTGCGCTCGGGATGAGCGCTGGCCGCTGGAGGGTCCGTGCCCCGCGGGGGAAGGGAAGGAGTAACGACCGGGAAAAAAAAAATAAAGCCCAGGACAAAAAATGGCAAATAAAAGACCGGCAAAGCCTGGGCAGAAGTTGCGAAGTCCTGCCTGGAGGGCGAGAGAGATATCCGCGGGAGGGACTTGAAGAGAGGCTGCTTGGGAAGAGTGAAAGGAAGAGCGAGAAGGAAGAGCGTTCAGGGTTTCCCTCCTGAACGCTGCTGGGAGAACCCTTGAGTTTTACACTGAAAAAAAATCAAGTGATGAGCGCTACCCCCGGCCGGGAGAGGAGGCTGCCCGGAGCCCAGCAGCGGACCTGAGCAGAAGAAGCCAAAGCCGAGCAGCGGACCGGGGTGTTCCAGGAGGCTGCGGGGAACGGTGGCGTTTGCCGCTCTCCAAGAGGCCAGAGGGATTCCCGGGAAAAAGGGCTGCCCCGGCGGTGCCACCCGGGCGGAGGAGCTCCGGGACACCGGGAGCTGGCGTCCAAGGCATAAATTCGCCTGTCAGGGAAGGGGCAATTACGAGGCCATAAAAGAGTCAGAAAGATGGATGTTTATAAATGATGATTACTGGTTTTGTTGTTGTCTTAGTAGAGAGACCAAACTGGAATCCCAAAGCCAGCGGGCTACGGTGGGTCCTCTGAAGCAAAATGAATTTCTAGGTTGTGGCTGCGCCCAAAACCTGCTATTTCCTTCCTGAAAACCTGCCTCACCCTCACGCCCGAGGGCTCCGCAGTATTCTGTGGGCAGACTCTGGTCCAGCCCTCTGGGCTGCCAAAAATTGATCTCAGGAGTGGAATCAGGTGCAGACTAAAAGCCTGTGCAAAGCTCCGGGTCCCACGGAAGAGCGTGGAGTAATGTTTTTAGCACTTAATAATACAAACCACAGAAAAAATACAGTCACCAGCTGTGATGTTACAGAGCATTGAGAGTCAGGAAGCGAAAAGATTAGAAAACAGAATTTCCCAGCTCTCCTCCCCCTCACACATCCACAAATCACTAATTTGAGACAGATTTATGGCCTCTACATATTTATTGCTGTATCTTTCTGGATATCATGCCTATCATCCAGGATCTGAGTATCTGAAATGGTAGCATTAGTGAAGCATACTTGGGATTTTTATTAGAAATGGGTCATAAAAACTGAGTCTCTTATTAAATAATAGTTTTCCAGCCTAACTATTATGGAATATGGATTTATTAGTCATTTTTATGTTTGAAGCTTAGTTTGAAAACAACCTACATATTGTTAGCAAAGTTTGGCTCTGAGGAATGGAAAGCCTCTGGGTTTTTTAAAGGTTAAGGGTCCGGATTAAGAACAGCTGGAAAGGTTTAGAGCTTATTCTGGTGAGACAGCAATCAGCAGGTTGCCATACACACCTAGAAAAACATAGCTGGGTTCCATCTACCCTCAGCATCCACAGAGGCAGAATCAGGGCCCAGATAGTAATAACTCTATGACTCCTGATTCCTCAGCTCTTGGATATTTCTAAGTCTAGATGCATATAAATTAATACTGCAATACTGGGTGACAACACAGGCAGCACATACAATTCAGATATATCAGACCTTTGACCAAATGCTTCCTACCAAGTAACATTGGCTTACATCTTAATTTGTCTCCACTTCTTTACTTTACAGTTATACTTCCTGATACCATAAATGTTGACACTTTAAATAAAGTAATGAAAACAAAAAATAAAACTAGAGAAATAAATACTCCCTACCTTTGCTTTTTTGCTGCCACCCCCTTTAATCTATGTACTTACATGGATTAAAGCACGTAATGGTCTATATTCCATATATTCCATACTCTATCTAGATCGAATTCTGATCCTTTTTTTCCTGGTATCTTGATTTTCACGTCAAAAAGCTTTTATGACATGATGAAAGCCAAGGCTCGCAAAGTCAAGGCACAAATTCTTCTGAGCACCAAAGTTATATATTGATCAGCACATGGGAAGATGAACTTTGCTGTGCTCTCTACCATGTGGAAGTTGGTCAAAGCATTTCTTCATGTTTCTACGTGAACCAGTAGTTGTCTTTTATTTCTCTATTGATTATTTAAAGGTGTTTTAAGCACATAAGTTGTGGAGATATTTCACAAAAAGGCAGTAATTAAATTTTAACATCTCCAGCAAAACCTACACCGGGTGGGAGAACAGAGTAGGTGAGTAGCCAAACAGAAAGTGAGTTTCAGAGAAGATGAGAAATAACAATGAGAAATTAGGAGACTTCCCATGCAGAAACACACAAGAAGAAGCGGGAGGGCAGGAGGGTGTTTGTGTTAGTTCATTCTTAAGGATTGAGCTGTCTATAGATGACAAACAGTATGTTGAGCACATGATTACAGTTCCCTGAAAATGCTGCTTCTCTAGAAGAAATCTTCCTTCTCTAGAGAAGAGAAATTCTGGGAAAGTAGACTCAACCTCTGTGATTACTGAACAGCTCAAGGCTTCACTGAATTCCAGGTCATTTAGTTTTCTTTTGAAGAACAGACATCTATAATAACCCAAAGAAAGTAGGGACCATTCCATACAATGCTGTGAAAATGTGCTAGAGCAATATCACCTGTTCACCAAAGACTGCCACTTGCAGGATTCCATGCTACAGTGAAAACCTAGCAATGCCCTTCTATTTTCCATCTGAAAAGCAATCTTCCATGGAAATGGTAGAGGCTTCTTAGAAGACAAACTCCAGAAGTTGCATAGTTACTGTCACTGAAAGGTCTGTAAGAAAATAAAGGTGAACATCCAATTAGGTAAGAAAATCAGACTAGATTTAACTGAAAAAAGCAGTTTGCTCTGGACAACAAAAAACAGGAGATGGGCAATTAAGAACAGGAAATTTAAGGAGGCTTTGGACAGCTGACTCTTCCCCAGGACAATTTGCTGTCTCAGAATAACTTCATCCTTAGTAATTAGAGAAGTGCATTTTATTCATTACTATGTCCAGCAGATCATACGCTTATCCACTCCACTCAAGGATTTTTACATGAAGCATGCAGAAGGAACACATGGTTTTCCATTTAAAGGGGAAAACAATGGCCTCCCTGACCACTAATGAGAGGAGGAAAGATTTCACAATGGAACTGCTTAGCCCAGCTGTACAGATCAGACAACAATCATTTATTTGGTTTGCCCACACTTCCCTACAGTCTTTTCTCATACCACTGCTGGTTTGTGGTCACAGTCAGCGGGCCACAACTGGTCTGGGAAACCACAGGAAACATGTGCAGGGCCACATCCCATCACAGGTTACACAGCCTGTCCCCCCCAAAAGTGGTAACACAACACAAAAGTTCCAAATCATGCAGAAATGCTGTGACTGAGCTGAGAAGCCAAAGTGGGAGGAGGCTCTTTTGGAGGGAAAAGAAGTGATAGCAAAAACCATGTAAATTCTGCACCATACCTGTGATACCAAAGAGTGCTGTGGGGGAAGGAGAAATAGAGACTGTCTTGTTCATCCAGTGTCAGCAGTATCACTCTTGGTCTATACTTACTTAAAGTGATTATTCAGGCTTTTTTTGTTGTTAATTTTTCTTTCTTCTTCCTTGAAATTAAACTTTCCTCACCTTCTTATGTCCTTGCACAATGTGTATGGATACTTCTAGTACATGAATTTTTAGAATGTCATTGACTATTAGTTGACTGAATAAAGTTTAATTTGTGAAATCCACTGTGATTAAACCTATACATCAAGGTAATGTTCTGGGCTTTAATGATACTCTTCTCTGTTGGTATCTCAAATTATTTTACAAATATTTTACCTAAGTCATCTAAATATTCAGAAGTTTAGGTGATGATCAGTAAGTTGCATGACAAATTTAAATGTGTCTATTTACTGGAGCAGTTAAAATATGCTTACTGATAAACATGAATAAGTTTCTGTCTCCATGGCATTTCATAAAGATAAATTGAATTTCATGTGATAAAAATTTGAAAATATATTATAAAGTTTTGATGTAACTCAGTAAGCATCCAGATTAGTGCATAGTAAAAAAAATTATCATGAGTTGTCTCATTGATTCAATGGTTTTGATAGTGAATGTGCTATTGAAAGCTATTTGCTGTATACATTAGATTGGTTTTGTGCCATTTTCTGCAGGGAAATAGTAAATAACCTTATTCTGGATCTGAGTGCAGGCTTACTCACAGCACCCACACTGCACCTGCTTCAGTTAATTCAGATTTTTAGGTTTATTTCATAAGGGGATCACTGAGATACGGAATGAAAAAAAATCAAGTCTGATGTTGTGGAGAGCATCCATTTGGTGACAAATCAAATTGATTAATTTACGAGACGTTCCATGGCCTTTCATTGTGGTGTGCATAGAAGGAATTACAATTACTGTATTAGGAAAACAATTACAATCCTCATGCATTGTTAAGGGTAGGCTGTATTCCAGATTTTGCCCAAGTACAGAAGTGAGCTTTTCAGTCTCTCAAAGTCTGTTATACTTCAGTTTGAGGCACTTAAGAAAGTTCAAACTTTATATTTCAAAATAAGTATTAGCTGGAAATGAATGGGTTGCTTTTAGCTTACTAGAATGGCCTTGCTAGAATAAAAGAGGAAAATTCTGATTTTGTGAAGGGTATTTTTTATCTGTGTATCTTTTGTCAATAGAATCACAGAATCACAGAATGGCCTGGGTTGGAAGGGATCTTAAAGATGATCCAGTTCCAGCCCTCCTGCCATGGACAGAGACAGGTTGCTCAGAGCCTCATCCAACCTGGACATGAACACTTTGATCAACCTGTGTCAGTGTCTCACCACACTCACAGTAAGAATTTGTTCCCAATATTTAATCTCAACATACTCTCTTTCAGTTTGAAGCCATTCCCCTCTGTCCTGTCACTACAGACTCTTGTAAAATACAAGTGTCTGGAATATTGTGCTCAGGCTTTCCAGTGAAGGTACAGGAACACAGCCTGTCCCCAGGCAGCTTCTTACAAGGTTGGGGTAATGTATTCAGGGATTTCTTCCTTATTTTAAATTCAAACTTCCACCTAGTTTTAACTTCAGGATGTTCATCATTGGCAAATAATTTTAACAGCTATTAACAATCAAATGTATTTGATGATGCCCATGAAGGGAGTCTAGTTTTTAAAGGGTGATACCATATTGTCACAACTGAGAGTTCACTTTTTGCATAGGTTTTTGCTGCAGTAGAAGATTAATCACCCATGCTTATTCCTATGTATATAAGCTACACCTTAAAAACATGCTCTCCTGGAACAAGGCATGTTTATGTTTCATCCTAACAAGTTATAGGACAAGTAGAGCTATAAGAAAATGAGGTATAATATCAAGACAGGAAAAAATATTTCAGAAAGCTCAACTTACTTGCAAGGGCCTGAGGATTTGGCAGAAAAAAATATCCATTCTCACTGACACACACTGAACTTCAGCCACATGGGCTGAATCTCTAAGCCACTGGTGCAAGTATTGCCTTCTTTGGTACGTAGTCCATAGGTACTTTTAACAGTGTCTTGTCATTTTTGAAAGAAATATCATGTAGTGATGTGATTACATCACTCTATTTTAATTTTTTAAATGTTATTCAGATTTAATAATAACTAGAACAATTGTCTCAGAAATGTGCTTTGCTAGTTTTTGCTAACATCAGGCAATTACACCATAAATTTTTCTCCCTCATACTTGTAAGTTCAGGAAAAAATAACTGAAAACATCCTGTGTGTTATAATTTGAAGTTATCTGAATATTGATTTTTAAGGCAAATATTCAATTCCTTTTAAAAGTGCTAACTGTATGTTCACTGGCTGTTTGGTTCAAATCTGTACAGGACCCTCTGTTTATATATTTATTTAATTTTTTTGTATGCACTTAACAAGCAGCTCACTCAACAAATTGGAGTGGATACATAAATGTTTGTGGATGGTGCTCTGCTTCCCATAAGTTTTCATTGGACTGCACTATCCAGCTACTTGGCCTCTAAAGACCAAATGTTCTCTTGGTGTTTTCCTTCCTCTGGTGGGTTTGTTGGAGGTTTTTTTTCCTGATACTTAAATATACTCTGCATAAGGTACAAGGAAGTCACAGGTTCCTCAAACAGAAATGTCAATATTGATGCTCCACTTGCCTCTTTCACATAACCTGTTTTGTTCCCTTCTGGTGAGATGACACTGAAAAATCAAAATATTTACTAACATGCATACTGTCTTTGGTACCACTTCCATTTTATCTTGTGTTCCGAGTACCAAAAATGTTGGCAAACAACGACTATTTTTAAATACTTTTTTGTGTTTACTGGGTTTTATGCTTTTGTTTTCCTGATCTTGTTATCTATAAGTGCATATGCTGCTTCTTAGAAAGGCACTGTAGGAAACAGGACAAATATTTTCAAAACATCTCTTCCTAGTAAGATTTTAAAAAAATAGTTTCTGCTTAAAGAGCTGAGAAACAGAAATTTAGGCTGAAAGTAGGTTTTAACTAGTGAATTCCAAGGAAAATGACCAAAACTCTCAGAGTAAAGGGATGCTAAAAATGAATACTAGTCCTAATCCATCATCAGCAAGTTTGCAGATGATACTAAGCTGGGGGCAAATGTTGAACTGCCAGAGGGTAGGAAGGCCCTCCAGAGGGACCTTGACAGGCTGGAGAGATGGGCAGGCTCCAACAGTATGAGGTTTAACAAGACTAAGTGCCGGGTTCTTCACCTCGGCCATAACAACCCCATGCACCGCTATCGGCTGGGGGAGGAGTGGCTCGAGACTAGTGAAGTGGAGAGAGACTTAGGTGTACTGATTGATAGGAAACTCAATATGAGCCAGCAGTGTGCCCAGGTGGCTAAGAAGGCCAATGGCATCCTGGCCTGCATCAGGAACGGTGTGGTCAGTCGGTCCAGGGAGGTTGTCCTCCCCCTGTACACAGCGCTGGTCAGACCCCATCTTGAGTACTGCGTGCAGTNAACTGAAGAAGGAATTAATTTCATTGTAACAATTCTCACTTGACATGTAACACACACAATCGAAGGTACAGGCTCATTAATGAATTACTAATTAGGGTCTCCCTCTGAGCCATGTTAGGAAGCTCTTTTTAGAGTGGAAAAAGATGTAATGCAAAGTCTTAAAGTAACATGCAAGAAGCACAAGTTCTTAAAATGATTTGTTGCAGGTAGACAAGTATCTAAAGATCCAAATAAGTATTTAACAGGGTTTTTCAAAGACTTTGTTCACCTTAAGGTGCTGCATCCAGAAATTCTTCAGCTACGCCTACAATTCTCTGCTTCCAGTGTTAAAGTAGATGCTAAAGTTTCCTTCAAGGCTTGTCTAGGAATCTTGCAGAGTCAGCACTGCTGAATTCTCCAGGTCTAATTCACTCCTGGCAGGATTAACAAACACAGTTCCTCCACCTGTATTGCCTGAGAAACTCAATCTCAGAGGCACGTGGTGAGCACATGTAGTGGCTTCCCAAATTCACTAGTCACAAAGTATGGAGCACTGGGTAGCAAATTCTTCCCATTCTTTAACAGAGTTCTTTAAATTCCTGGGTATGAAGTATATTTTGTTAATCTTACAAACCTTGTGGATGAAGCTCTTTCACTTTGTATAAATAAATCAAAAATACCTGTGGCAAAAAGAGAGAAGCCATGAGTGTGATACCACAGCTTTGTGGTAGGAATATTCAGAGGGACAGACACACATGGATCACAGCCCCTGTTCCAGAGGCTGGTTTAGATAAGATTTATAACATACATGTTGAAAACAAGATTAAAAAAGAAATATTTCAAATACATAAAGTAACAATTGGAGCAGGGACAGGTGTCGCCCTCATGAGTATCCCTACTTCTTACTGATGCCAGCTTTCTTACTTATGTGAGCTGTATACTCAAAACTTCACAGGGCTAAAGCACAATATAAATTCATGCCCCATTTTGCTGAGAAGTGGAGGAAAGCTGAAGCTCTCAGCAGGAATTGATTATGGCTCTTCAGGAATTCCACCAGCCCACTTCTCCATCAGAGTACATTAGCCATGCAGTTGAGTCCAAAGTCACGTTATAATATCACCTTGAACAGCCTGGACTGCCATGTTCCATCCCAGAAACCAGAAATTCCAGTTGCTCCGCAACCCGTTGCACTAACTCACAACACCAGAGATGATCCTGCATCCAAGATGGCCCTGGAAATCATCCTTGGCCCGCTCAGGAGCCCTGAGAGGTTCAGAGCTAGGTGAGTCTCTTCTCAGAATTTTTTTTTTCAGTAATATGTAATATACCTGTCAGTTTTAAAGGTAATCATTCTACCTTTCAAAACAAGGAATCCTTAATTATTCCTTGTAAGCAAGTGGCATTACTCCTTTCCAAGCCTGTGAAATCTTGTGTAGTATCAGAACATTTACTGATATTACACAATATAAATGTACATGCAGATATTAATGCTGCCAGATCTCACATCCATCATGAAATTAATTTCTTGGGAAAATGAGAACCTCAGTTTTATGCTAAAGTGGCTTGCAGACTCATACACCACTTAGTAAGCTTTAGGCAGGGTACAGGTGGGTTTAACCCCAGTAAAATCAAGGAAACTGTATATTCCCATCTCATATCTGAACTGACTCACACAGCCTTCCTTACCAGTACAAAACACCCAAGAATTTTTAACAGCAACTTTACTGAGCTTAACGAAATTAATTTCCTAGTCACACTAACTCCTTTAGTTTGTTTCCAGGTCTAGTACAGGAACCATATGGAGGGAAGCACAGAAATATAAGTAGGCCTTGCATGCCATTATTTACCATCTGTTTAGGCAAACTCTGCTGGGCTGAAGGAAGAACAGGTCATGGCTCCAGTGACATTCACAGGTCAGAGTCTCTGTAAGAGCAAATGTGGACTAAAACACCGTCTGACTGCCAGGGAGCACATGGGAAGGTTTTCCTGGAGATGACGAGAGCAAGTGGTTGACTGGTGAGGGAGGAACAGTGGGTGAACACAAGTGCCTGAGAAGTGAAGGCCTGGGTTGAGAGAAGAGGCAAAAAGCAAATAAGGTAAAGGTGTAAGTGTGACAGTGCCTTAAGAAGTTGACATGCAGATTTTTGTTACAATACAAAATCATACATTTACTCAGAGCTGGATATTTTGCCCTGGGTTTCATAACCTTACAGTATAATATTATTCCAACTGGTATTTTATCAGGAGACGTCTCAGGAAACTAACAACAACAAAAATGTATATTACATCCTATGACATGCATTTAGTTAAGATTTATAGATATCCACTGTAGAGCTGTGTTCTCAGAGAACCTGCCCGGCACTTCCCTGCACCTGCAGAGAGCTGAGACCAGGAGGATAATTATGAGCATTGAGAGCCTAAGCCAGATGTTCCAGGAATGGAGAAATTTCATCTCTGGTTGGCTGGCCTCAGAAGGCAGGAATACAGCAAAAGGAAGTGTCCATGTTTGAACTGGCATGTGCCACACAAACCCTCGCCTAGTCAGCGCCAGGCCGCTGCGCCCATCCTGCTCCTTGCCTGGGGTTATTACCACAGAGCAGGCAACTGCAAAGCCAAACACAGAGCGTACAGGGAAGGCTGAGGTGTTAAAGGAAACACGGTTGTGAAACAGGAGTGCATGCAAATGACGGCAGTACACGACTTATATTACTAACCCTACACATTCCACAGTGCAGTGCATTGCTTTACAAAGGTTAGGTGTCACTTCTGTGCTTGGATCACTCATTTCAAATTTTTGTCAGAAGATGTAAGAAAATATTCAGCATGCATGTTTAAGTCTTGTGTCTTTGTGTTTTCTTACAAAAAAAATTAATATTTTTCTTTATAAAAAAAAGGAACTGAATAAAAGTTAGCTCTTGTCTGTTAAATTACCGACTTTGGACTTACATTTTTCCCAGTATTGGAAACATTCATTTTCACTTCCTCTCAGCTTATTAAGCAATACCAGTCTTGCTTACAGTTTGGAGCAAGAATTTCCACCTCGAGCCAGCAGTTTTTATTCCTAAAATTTTATACTGTAGACTGAAGAACAGAATAAATTCTAAACCATACATTTAAAACACTTCCTTTACAGTTCCTTCATAATTTTCTTTTTGGGAGAGGAGCACAGATACATTGTCAGTTTAATAATAATAAATAGACATTTTAAATTTTTTTCAATTGCTTTTTCACAGATTCACAGATTCACAGAATATTATGAGTTGGAAGGGACCCATAAGGATCATCTAGTCCAACTCACCATCTAACACCCGTACAGAGACCGAANGGATGCCATTGGCCTTCTTAGCCACCTGGGCACACTGCTGACTTTTCATTAATTAATTTATGCAAGTATTTTTATGAATTTATGCAAAACTGCCAATATATCAGTGTCAACTGTCAACATGTAGTGCTTGATTTCAGAGACATTTGAAGGGAAGAATACATTATGGCAAATGAATTATTGAAGATGGGACTATCTCTACTGAATTTTACAGAGAGGCTTTTTAAGATTAAAATACTGAATCCTCAGAATGAGTGAAAAGGCCCACATGATGCAGCAGTGACAGGCACAGAAATGACACTGTTAGTGACCCATTGGTGAGATTTCACCCTTCAGAAATTTCACCCTCTAATGTGAAAGGCGGAGGCTTCCTTATTTTCTATTCTTGACTAATGAAACATCACCAAGCAATCAGTGGAAGTTCTATGACATGTAACCAGATTTTGGGTGGAGAAAAACCCTTCTAATGCCATTTGGACAACCTCTTGAGTTTGAAATGTCGGATACCTGATGCTGAAGTTGTGTCTAGAGTCCCGACAATGCCACATCCCAATCCATAAATCCCTTCAGACATATGCCCCACTCCACACATTTGAAGGGAGGCCTAGTGGATGGCCTTAGAAGCTGATTTCTCTTGTGTCTCTATGAGATTCTTCCTCTCCTTGAAGAGAAGGCTGAGGAGCAACTTTTCAGAACTTGAGCCATTTACTGAGGGCATTACTTGAGCCATTTACTGAGGGCAGCTGCTCTGGAGAACAACTGCACTGCAGATCTGCAGCAAGGCCATGATGCCCAGAAGTGCAACTCAAGGTGCACACAGATGACAGTGAGAGAAAATCCCTTAAACACATCGATTTTCATTGTTTACATGCTTATTCTAACCAAATTAATAAATGGGTTTTTACCAGTATTGTTGTTAGTAGTTGTGGTGGCCTAGGGGGTATTTTTTGAGAAGTCTTTATTGTTTTTTCAATAAAAGACCAAGAAAGACCATTTCCTTCCTTCATGATTAAGAGGCAAAAAAAGGCTGAATGACTATTAAGAGAAAGCTCCTGTGGAATAAGAGAGCAACAAACATCAACCATGGATTGAAGTCCTTTCCCTCGCGATTAGGTTTCATTAACTAGCACTTCTTGAGTAAATTTTTGAAACAAATTTAGGGGGTAGTCTAGTTTGACTTAAAAATCCAAAAATTACATAAATATCTTTCCTTAAGCTTGCTTTAAGTTTCTCACCTCTTTCTCAACTCCATAGAAATTCTTGATAAGACACAGACAGCTGGCACTGCTCCATTTTCTCTTCTTTGTTTCTGTCGCAACACATGGAGCCTTGCAGGTGAGGTGAACAGTTTTACATCACTGGTAGCAGAACAAACATGTGAACAGTTAATCAGAAGATGTAATATGTTCTATCTCCTGCCTGGGGCCTGTTTGTGCAGCACATTAGTTGCCGTGTTGTCTTCTAATTCTGTATAATTTTTCTTGGTTTCACAACAACCTGAGCAGGGACTCCACCCCACACTACAGTTCCTTGCTGGCTATGCAAACCTTCACACCCAAATGAGTTTTTGAGTCAAACCATCTCTGCTCACAACACAACTTCAGGAAATTCCTGCTCATCTTAATTATAATAATAATAATAATCCAGAAAGGAGGACTTGAATAGCTTTAGGAGTATTGAATGTACAGAGGTGAGAATCAGAGAAGGAAAAACTCCATCAATCATATTGGGTAATTTTAGTTGCAGAGAGGAAAAAGGGATTAATTTAGAATGTGTGGTTCCCTCAAAGGGAAGGTACACTAATAGGAGACTGAAACAGGAGAATTTGAGCTTGAGACTAAGAACAATTCCTCATTCATAAACAGAGTGCAAAATAAAATCACTAAATAAGGTATTGGTATGCTCACCAATGTTTGGTGGCTTTCACATGGGTGATGCATGGTTTATTCCTTCTAAAATATTCCAGTGATTTAGTTACTTTCTGTTTTATCAAATAATATTAATATTTTTAATATTATTTGTGGAGAATAACTGGGTTTTCTTATGTTAGATAACCTTTTGATAGAAGAGTCATTATTTGATAAAACTATAGTCCATGTCTGACCATTTGATGATTTTTAAAACTCTTTAAAGGCAGTTAAATGCTGAATAAGTAACAGTTGCAAGGTATGGTATTTTTTTATAGCCTTATGTTTTAATTTCTGTTTTCTCCACTCCTTTCCATAATCATAATGCAAGCACATGAAGACATGTCAGGCACTTCCTTAGCCCTATAGCTTCAGCATCTAAAGCAAGTACCAATGCTGGGCACTGGCTATGAATCTGTTCCAGAGATCTGAAATGCAGATCAGAAAAACAAAATTATATTGCCAAAGGTTCGCTCACAATGTTTTTATTAATATAACTAGAGATTAAGCACTCATTTTTCATCTTATTTTCTCTAGCTAATTGTGATTATTTGTATTAACTAAAATATAGCAAAGACACTTGTCAAGAGACTGTACATCCTAAAATCCCAAAGGGACATCTTGATTTTACAAATAAAAATTCTTTTGTAGATTATAAAAGAAAAACAAAGCACATCTGAAACTTTCCTACCTTCTGAACATAACTGTGCTGGTGCAAGACAGAAGAACATCCATGTTACTAGAACTTGTGACATTTTTCATATATGTAGTGTATCTTTTTAGAAAGTGAAAAGTATATAAATCATGGAAAAATAATGTTTTACGTCTTACTTTAGAAGAAAAAAATCAGATTGCATTTTTAAACGAAATCTGCTTTACGCAGCTCTACACTGAATGCAATTTAGGTCTCTCTTAGACAAGGCAGAACAACTGTGTTGCTTAACAAAGATGAATCTGGACATACCCTAATTGTAGGCATTTTAGTTCCCCTTTTTTCTTGCATCTGCATTTAGTTGCTGTAGATTGTGATGTCTTCATGATGATTCTGCCTTCTTCCTAGTGGACTTCATGCAATGTCAGTCATATTTGAATAGAGAATTTTAGCAATACAACACCACCTTGATAATTACAGAAGAATTGATTACTTAGAACAGAGCCTCATATAAGAGGAAAGTGACATTTTAAGTGGTATTGCTAATAATAACTACACTCTAATGTTGTACAGGTACAAAAGAGATGAGCAAACCTTGGAGTGGAGAGTTTAGCCCTTCCTGTCTGTGGACTGGAATTATACCTTAAACCAAACAAAGCTGTGAATTGTGGGGTGGTTTTGATTTTATCCCATAGTCAGCAGCTGGGTCTGAAGTACAATCAGAAATTGCCCAAGTCTATCAGAGATATTTTAAGACAACCTCTTAAATGAATCTGGGCCATTTCAAATTCATAATGAAATCTTAATCCAAACAAATTTCTTAGACAATACATACCAATCTAAACAAAATTGACTAAAAAAGAAAAGGTATTTCAGTCTCAAAAGCGAAGTTCCCTGCAAAGCTTCAAACATGCAGCAGTGATGGATCAGGAAGTTATTAACTAGTCACACTAGCTATGGTTTAGCAAGTTGAATTTGGCATCTACTATCGTATATAATTTCCTTTATTTTGAGCACAGTGTACAAACGAAAACTTTGAAGAGATTACTGGGGATTGAGGGCCAGCCTAAGAACAGTGCAGTACTTGAACAAACAAAATGTAAGTGTACACCTATGCTCTGGATATCTTTGTTATCTTATGGAACAACTGAGGAGATTTTGAGCATTGAGAAATTAGACACCGTTTCCCACTTGTGAATATGTTTTACTGAGAGATGATAAAATACCCCTCCAGTAACAGCAATTTAATTACATTCCTAGGCATGCCTGCAAGTATGTGTAATGGGATACAGACTGAGACACAGATACTGAAGGAGGTGTTAATTCAAAGTTTAAATCATAAAAATCTATATTACAAAGACAAAAATCTTTTAAAGAATCCCATTTGTAAAGCTAGTGAATTCATATGCTGAGTGTGGCTTGCTTCTGACAGGTCCAGCTCTTTACATTTAGATATCACTGGCACAACTGAGCCTACAGGGAGTCTGAAAGTCTCTGAGAACATTCAGAATGACATTTGGGATAACAGGGGCGAATTTCAGCCAGGTCTTTCATATGCCCATTTGCTCTCTATATTTTTGGCTCCAAGTGCATGCCAAGATCAAATTCCCAGACTTTCTCAGTGCCCGAGCAAATATTGTTAGACCCAGATTTGGAACGCTGGTGAAACACAGACACAGCATGTTGCTGTACACGTCTGCTGCCACACAAACGTGGTCAGAGAGCGGGTCATGAACCGAGAGTGCCGTGCGGAGCCTCTTGCAGCTTGGAACCCTCCTGTGGCATGAGCAACGAGGTTCCATCTCATAGATCACAGAATCACACAGAATCACAGAATATTATGAGTTGGAAGGGACCCGCAAGGATCATCTAGTCCAACTCACCATCTAACACCCGTGCAGAGACTGAAAGCACATCCCAGAGCGGTAACACAAACCTAGTTCCCTCACAGTGTAGCAGGCCACTCCGAGCCGGAAGGGACCCAGAATCATCCAGCCCTACACCCCCCAGCTAGACCATGTCACTAAGCTCCTCATCGAGTCTTCTCTTAAACATCTCCAGGGACGGTGACTCCACCACCTCCCTGGGCATGTCATGAGATAGTCACAAAGGGTACCTTTATCCTGGGGAGATTTCTCTCCTGTGAATCCTCCAACAAACTCGGGGAAGGGGAGACGAAGTTTCCTCTAGGCAGCAATTTAGTGACTGGGTCAGACTCCTCGCTCTGAATGGCCCTGTAAAAGCCTGCAATGTGGCTGAGCTAATAAAAACTAGGCTACGAATTGCATGTTAAACCAGTATTTCCCTCTCCCTCCCCTCTCTGCCTGAAGCTGATGTGACCCATGTCATTTTAGCTGAGAGATGATATCACGTAAAACTGAATGGAGCAGAGCATCCCATTGCATCGGGCTGTCCTTGCAGTGCAGTGTCTGACATCAAGGGTGAAAGTTATGCCCTAAGGGTCTGGACAGTCTTCTCATTACTGCCTTTTCAGAAGGAGATTCAGCCAAGAAGATGTTTAAATGTCTAAGATGCCATCTGCCATCTAAGTCTCATTACCTTTCACAAGACAGATATTGCTGCCTTCCTTTATGAAGGGCACCAATTTGTCATCTTAAACATCCAGAAACATGAACTTCTTTCAAAGATGGATTTTCAGTCAGTTACATGGGCTTTCTTTTTTTTTTTTTCATAGAATTTATGCTTTACTTTGCTCTTCAGAACAAAAATTTTGGAAATAAAAATGTGATAGAATAGAAGATTATTGTAAGGAAAAAAAATGAGTCAAAGATTTTTAATTAAAAAAGAGAATGAATTCTACCTTAAAGAGTGCTTTATGGCACTCTAGCAGGACCTCTGCTGCTGATGCCAGGACGACGAGAGAAAGTACAGAACTTCTCAGGGTCGTGGGTTGGGGTTTCTTTTCTATTTCCTTCTTTCTCTTTGTGACACGCTTGATTCATCTTGTTAAAATTATTTGTCTGGCGTAGTGCCTTAAAACACAAAGTGGGACTTACAGCACTTCAACATAAGTTGAAGTCTCAGGAAGTGAAAGGAAGGAGGAAAAAGAAACCCACCTCCACACCACACCAACCGCCCCCC
>WEKX01028924.1:0-25726 GCA_013390025.1 Pitta sordida
GTTTAAGTACCCACAGGTGGCCAATGTCGAGTGTAAGCAAGTTTTTAGATAAAAGCACTTCCAGTGAGAGTCAAAACTAATTGACTTTTTTTGTTTGTTGTTTTTTCATTGTCAATCCTTAGAAAGCTTGAAAAGATTGCTTTAGTCAATTTGCTGAAACAGGCTTTCATTAGAGATATACTGAGCAGTGCTTTAATCAGTACATAAATCCACCAATTTCAGATAATTGGTGCTAATCATCATTTCTCAACATAAAAGGACTGGAGCAAGGATTTATATCAACAGCAAAGTTGACATGATGCACAAAGGCACAAGGCCTTACAAGTCACCTTGCAAGCTCACCCTCGCTTGTGGAACAGAGCTGTTCACTGGGCTGAACTTGGGTACTGTGTCTAGTTCTGGTCTCCCCAGTTTAAGAGGGATGTTGAGCTGCTTGAGAGGGTCCAGAGAAGGGTGACAACGATGGTGAAAGGACTGGAGAACAAGCCCTGTGGGGAGTGACTGCAGGAGCTGGGATTGTTCAGCCTGGAGAAGAGGAGGCTCAGAGGTGACCTCATGGCTGGTTACAACTACCTGAGGGGAGTTTGCAGTCAGGTGGGTATGAATCTCTTCTCTCAGGCTGACCACACCAGAACAAGAGGACATGGCCTCAAGCTATGCCGGGGGAGGTTTAGACTGGATGTCAGGAAGAGTTTTTTCACAGAGAGTGAACATGCAACATGGTCTAGATGGTGGGAGACTTAGATGGATGGAACGTGGTGCCCGTGGTTCCACAATTGTGGGCCTGATCCCTGGGTGGGCGTTTGCTTGGGTGTTGGACTAGATGATCCTGTGGGTCCTTCCAACTCAGAATAACCCGTGAACTTGTAACCTGTGAACTTGTGAACTTGTGAAAGATGTACCAAAGCACATAGACTAACATTACACACCCAAAATTCTGAATCTTGGCCACCTTGCAAGAAATCTGTTGCCCAGAAGTAGGCACTCATCTGCATTTCTGTGGCAGAAAAACAGGACAGGTAGCAGGACTTCTATCATCTAACTGGCACAGAGTGCCTTGTGTTCAGGCAGACACGCTTACTTCCTTCTTATCAAAAAAGATAACTGCATCCAATCTGCTTTCTTTTGGATGATCCTCAGTGCCTCCTCACTCCTGAGCAGTGTGCAGGGATTATTTGGAAAGAACACGAGTTCAGGCAGGCTTCTGAAGTGCAACCTGGACCCTGGTAGCACTTCAGAAGCATGTTTTGTGTTCTATTACACATGTGGCCACAGGGTCCCTTTTTAGAAAGGTTGAAGTGTCTCAAATATACTGTGCAAGATATTTCAGCCATTAAAAAAAATGAGAACTGAGGAGAAACTGAAGTCTGTTCTCTTCTATCATGCAGTAATGAGGTATAAGGAATAGAAAGTCCTCGCTTTTTTTAAGAGGGGTCAACTATCTTACTTGAAGATATACTAATTATTTCTTAGATCATTTGCTGGAAAAGAAAACTAGTGAGTGCAATATCTTTGCTATCCCAGAAAAAAACTAAGGGCTCAACTCTGTCGATAAAGGGTAGGTTTCCTTCAGGTCATTCTGGAATGAAAAAACAGCGAATTATCCTACCTCACTCCTACTAAAATGGTCAGTTGTGCAGCAGAAAGTATTACTGATGTGTGACACAGGAAAAAAATTCAGTGTAGCTGCACAGTGGGGCATTAGATTGGAATGGGACAGCTGCAAACTACTCACATCATAGAGCTCTGAGAGACTCTAAGGACACCTTGTAACTTATTGTAGACCTTGTTCGTAAGATCTGGGCTATAATTTTGTTCAAATGGTCCTCCTCACCTGATCCAGACAACAGGCTTTTGATTAGGATTGTTCCCAATCATGAAAGTATTCTGGCTTTGAATCCCTTAAAGGCTGAAAAGGGAATTCGATCCATCTCTTTTTCTTCAGCATAAGTGCTTTAAATCATTGTTTATAGTTCAAAGTTGGGAAGAGTATATTTATGTTGCTTTAAAATTAGGTCCCTGCAGTGCATTTTCCAGCCAACTAAATCATATGTAAGTATTCTAGAACAGGTAGAAGAGATCTCAGCAGATTTGGGTAAATAAATGCCTAGTTACTAGACATGTCTAGTCCAGGAAGCTGGGTTATTGAAAGCAGGTCTTCGAAAACAAATATGTTGGAGTTTAAAATGCAAGTGATTTTTCACATATTTGAATTATTTAAGTGTAGTTTTATAACTCTGTGATTGCTTCTTTGAGAAACAGATGGCATAAGTCTAACAATGATGTACAGGACATGGTCTCCCTGATTAAGTAATTTTAAAAATTTCAGTCGCAGAATCCAAAGATTGGCAAATGTTGCACCAAAATGTTTCTCGATGCTGTTCCACAGGACAGGAAGCATTCTTCATCCAGATGTCCGAGTCCCACAGGGACCAGTGTTAGGCCGAGCACTGTTTAATATCTTTACTGATGGTATGGATGAGGGAATAGAGTCCACCATTAACAAGTCTGTAGATGATACCAAGTTGGGGGCAAATGTTGAACTGCCAGAGGGCAGAAGGGCCCTTCAGAGGAACCTTGACAGACTAGAGAAATGGGCAGATTCTAATAATATGAGATTTAACAAGTCCAAATGCCGGGTTCTTCACTTTGGACATAACAACCCCATGCATTGCTATCAGCTGGGGGATGAGTGGATGGAGAGTGGTGAAATGGAGAGGGATTTGGAAGTAATGGTTGACAGAAAACTCAATATGAGCCAGCAGTGTGCCCAGGTGGCTCAGAGGGCCAATGGCATCCTGGCCTGTATCAGGAATGGTGTGGACAACAGGATGAGGGAGGTTGTTCTTCCCCTCTACTAGGCACTGGTCAGACCACATCTTGAGTGCTGTGTCCAGTTCTGGGCTCCCCAGTTTAAGAGGGATGTTAAACTGCTGGAGAGGTCCAGAGAAGGGCAACAAGAATGGTGAAAGGACTGAAGGACAAGCTCTGTGAGGAGCGACTGCGGTAGCTGGGGTTGTTCAGCCTGGAGAAGAGGAGGCTCAGAGGTGACCTCATTGCTATTTACAACTACTTGAAGGGAGGTTGCAGTCAGGTGGGTGTGAATCTCTTCTCTCAGGTTGACGACACCAGAATGAGAGGACATGGCCTTAAGCTATGCCAGGGGAGGTTTAGACTGGATGTGAGGAAGAGTTTTTTCACAGAGAGTGATCTCCCATTGGAATGGTCTGCCCAGGGAGGTGGGGAAGTTGCCATCCTTGGAGGTGTTTAAGAGAAGACTCGATGAGGAGCTCAGTTACATGGTCTAGACAATGGGAGGTTTGGATGGATGGAGCGTGGTGCCCATGGTTCCACAGTTGTGGGTTCGATCCCTGGGAGGGCACTTGCTTGGGAGTTGGACTAGATGATCCTTGTGGGTCCCTTTCAACCTGTGAACATGTGAACCTGTGAACCACCTTCTTGGATGAGATCAGTAATCCATGCTGTTTGCCAGAAACACGTGTTAGAGGCATAATAACATAATGTTGCATCTGACAAATCAGTGCAAATTTATTGTCAATGCAAAATTATGCAGATTTTGGCTATATAATAATCTGTCTAAAATCATATTCCTTTTGCTCTTCTGCAGGTTTGAAGTTTCTGCTAATCCTGGAGATGTGAAGTTTTGTATTCCTCTTTTCTCTTGTCTTATACATCCTCAATTTTAAATTATCTACTTTTTAAAATACAGTAATCCCTTGCTACGTTGTGGTTCACCATCCACAGATTCAATACATCGTGAGGTTTTTTCCCCCAGCTTTACTATATTTACCCTATTTTCCATATTTACCTCTACTTCGTGGATTTCCCTCATTGTGGCACCTTTCTGGAATCGACCCCTCGTAAAATTCGAGGGATTACGGTATAAATCATGTTTCTGAGCAAAATAACATCCTCCCCAGAATCAGTTTTCCTGCAACATGAAATAATCCTCTCTCCGCTGTGAAAATGCCTGAAATGCTGTGGTCAGGAAAAAGCTGGGGTGAGAATAGATGGCTATTGTAGTGTTTTCTGGCAAAAAATCTATGATACATAATACAGCAACCCTGCATTGTGTAATCTTAAACTACCTGAAATCCATGTGGGCTTAGCAAAATGAATACACAGGCTTTAGACTCTATGTCATCTTTCATTTGCAGAGTTCACATGGCAAAATATAAGAGGATGAATTTAAGGCTTTGTTAGGCATATAAGAATGGAGCGAACATAACGTTTTTGAAGTAGAATGTGGAGCTTTAGCCACCTGTCTCCAGTTATACTCAGTGTGACTGCAAGATTAAAATGCTATCTAGCTCACTTTAAAAACATGTCCCATAGCATCTCCTTTTAGCTCAGGAGCATTGATGCTAATAACAACAAAGAATCAATTTTATTTTGATACTCACAGTGATTAAATATTTTATACAGACCTCTGGCAACTCTGCCAAAAGCTCTCAAACACAAAACTGGAGTAGAAAATACGTACTGGCACTGAGAAAAACTGCATGTGGAACAGTGTGTGCCGATTGAATGCCTACCACAAACGGTAGCCAAGAGGACTACATTCACCTGGCAGGTTCGTATGAAGTAAAATGTGGAATCAAAGAAACTGTGAAATAACTCTGTTGACAAATATTGATTTAAAGTTCATTATCAGCCTGGAATAACTTTTTCTTTAATTATTATTTTGAGTGCCTGGCAATTTTTACCCTTAAAAAAATCTATGCAAAATCGGCCAGTACTTTGGTTAATACTGCACAAAAAATTCTGTAAATTATATGATGCTGGATTTACTTTGCAGACTTCCTCCATTCTTATTCTGAATTATAAGATTCCAAAGCTGCAATACACTTAAGGAATCAAGTGTGAGTCAAAAACAAAGTTATGTGCAGTCCTTCCAGTTAAGTATTATTTCTGCAAACTCACATCTTGAGTGTAAAAGGATCTCATCTCTAAAGTAAAAAACTGGGCCGCCCTGAGAGAAATGTTAGCTAAGGAGATGCTGCCAAAGGTATCATTATCATATTTAAAGTGTTTAAATATTAATTCTTATTTAAATTGCAGGTGTTTAATTTCAATGTACAAACAGGTCTTCTTGCATTAACTGTAACTGTCTAAGATTTTCTGTGTTGTTTCACAAGTGATCCAGTTGAAAGTCCTTCGTAAGAAAGAGGTCAAAATAGACTCTGGAAGAGGAGTAATTCAACTGTAGATAAGTAGCCATTGAATCAGACTCAGGTGTTTCTACGTTACATTTTTCATGGAAGATTCTGATCCTAAACAGGACAGTTAGGACTGGCTGTTGTTACTATCTCATACAGTTATACAATTTAGAGATATTAATTCTGGAGAATGTTAACAAGGCAAGTACATATTAGACTTTTTCATAGCAGGGATCTTTGTTTTCTCGGAGTGGCCGGCTAGACTGTGAGGGAACTAGACTGTGTTACCACTCTGGGATGTGCTTTCGGTCTCTGTACGGGTGTTAGGTGTTAGATGGTGAGTTGGACTAGATGATCCTTGTGGGTCCCTTCCAACTCATAATATTCTGTGATTCTGTGGGATTCTGTGATTTATGCTTACATCAATGCACCTTTTATTCAGGTAATAATAATTAACAATCAATACATGGAGGGAATCTAACAGTCTGCATTTGGTATACAAAACA
This sequence comes from Pitta sordida, assembly GCA_013390025.1. Lineage (NCBI taxonomy): Eukaryota > Metazoa > Chordata > Aves > Passeriformes > Pittidae > Pitta > Pitta sordida. The sequence continues at coordinate 5,687 of WEKX01028924.1, forward strand.
CTGGAGATATTAATTTTATAGAAGCATGAATATCAGAGAAAGAAAAGTTGTTGCCTTTTCTGCTTCTTAATGTTAAAGCATTTAATCCCTTACTGCCTTTGGAAAAATAATATATCTCATTTACATATGGTGCAGATCAGACTTGCAGAACTGAATAGTCAGGTGTCTATAAAGTACAAATTCAGCTCCAGATCTTTTGATGCCCTGTTCTAGTCCTGGAAACAGCAAAGACCATAAATTACATGATATCTTGGGGAGCCTAATACAATTTCTCCCTGGGTGGTATAAAAACATTGTGGCAGAGAAAGAAACAGACCTCATGTCTCTGCTATACCTTTACATCATGTTTCATCTTTCAGCACTGCATGCTAAATAAAAGAATAAATTTCACCAGGAAAGGTCATCAGTGGTCTATTTACATTACCATAATTTTGCAGAACAACATAGCCCTGATGCCATTCCCTGTTAAAAAGAAAGTCTGTTGTCTAAACCAGGACATTATTCAAACAAAAGGAGCCAAATGATCATACATATGAAGTATAATTCATTGTAGCATGGTTTAAGTCATTGAGGCTGCTGTACAGATGACTGGCACAACTGTGTTACTCTTATCACTCATCACCTGAATTTTGTGCAGAATCATCAGTACTTCAGGTTTTCTGAGACTTCTGTTGAGACACAACAAAGGAAATTTTTTCTTTTTGTGTATCTGCTGCACAATTCTTTGCCTTTATTTACAGAAGATTTATATTAATGCTGGAGAATACGAACACACTCCAGTTAAAATGCATGGAGTCAAAGAAAATCCTGAGTTGGAAGGATTTTCCTTCCCACAAGGAGAACTAAAATTTGACTCCTGGCCCTGCACAGGACAATCCTGAGAAATACACCTGTGTCTGAAAGCATTATCTAAATATTACTTTAACTCATCCAGGCTTGGTGCAGTGACCACTTCCCTGGGGAGCCGGTTCCAGTGCCCAGCCATGCTCTGGGTGAAGACTTTCATAGTATCCAACATAAACCTCCCCTGACACAATTTCAGGCCATGCCTAAGTCACTCCACGTATTTTTATCCTTCTGTAAAGCATGAAGGATATATTTTTACATTATTTTGATATATAGGAGCACAGTAGAGTATCTCTATGCCACATATACCGACCAACATCTGTGTCACCACTTTCCTACTGGAATTCAAAGAGTAAATGTTATTGGTACTGACATGTCCTAGAAAATAAACCAAGCTGTTATTCATTATCTCTCAGTTCATGCCATTTTTCCATGCCCTTTTCCATCTCTGTCTCAATCTCAAGTTATTTCTCATTGTACTTTTGAACAAACGATGAGAATCAAAAATGGAGATCATGTCTGCTTCAAATATTTATGAGTTATGGTAACATAGGACTTTGTTTAGCATACAACACATAGAAAAGCAGCCTTGAAGTAAAACTCAAAGCTAAATTTAGATGAGAGTCCCTACTGCTGGCATGTTTGCAGATTGTGAAACAACCATAGGGATTCGTCTGGGACAGAAAGAGTTTGTCTTGTGCTTTATGTTGCAGTCTCTGGCATGTTTACATACAACATCTTTGGGCTTCCAGATATTTGGGAAGTAGCTGGCTCACGTAATGCCAAAAAGACGTGTCCTTTGCACTGATGTCATGCCAGCCAAGCCAGGCAGGGAAGCTGTACAGGGTCCTTCACTGAATGGCCTTCTCTCTTCTGCTACAGTAGAACGAGCTCTGTAGACAAGCTGAGCTCAAACAGCCTTCAAGGGCAATGACTTTTTCTGGAGGACTGACTTGTTAGAGAACACAAGGTATTTATTTTTTATTTTAGATTTTATCCTTTAACTGGGATACCAAAGTGTGAGGTATAATGCATGTGTCTGGCTTGTCAATAAGCAGGAACAGAAAGCAGCAATATTTAATATTGTGTCTTTCTTTTCTTCTGGACTTTTGCTTTAAATGTCAACCAATTTTAGCATGTACCTGGAAGTGCCTTGGAAAACAGTTTTATGGTTTTTTAACCATTTAAGACATCCCAGTTTTTAAAGGGGGAACCAACCAATCTAAAAACTGTATGTGAGGCTTTCACTGTTACCTTTAGTCTTCAGCTGTCACTGCCAGGTCATCTCTGCTCGTAGAGACTCAGCTGCAGACACTGCAGAAATGTTTGCTGGCCAGAGACTTCAAGAGAGTTGCAGTGCAGCTGGTTCTGGGAAAAGGAAAGAAAGGAGTTGTATCAGCACGATGTTATACCCAAGGAAAGTTTGTGACAGCTATTTCCAGCACCACGGCACTGTGTGGATGTCAAAATGTGACTGATTTGACGTTTTTGGAAGAACACTCCATTGTGCACTGTAGATGTATTCCATTCTAAAAGAGCAGTCTGAGCATTATTTACATTAAATGAGGGGAAATTACAAAGACGCAGAGAAAAAGATTATATTTTTGGGTTTTTCAGTAATATACAGTTTTACAGCCCTCATATTAGGAGCAAAACCAGCTCCATTTTGTCAGCATCGACAACCGGTCATTCAGAGTATTTTCACACAAGGAAAACAGGTAAAAAAGCAGTAACCTTTCCAGTAGCAGAGGTAGCACTCTCCCTCAGGTTGTTTCTGGTAATGCCATAACCCTAACAGATTTGTCTCACTTAGAGATAAATATAAAATCAAATAAGAGCTAATTTAATGGCTGGAAAATGTGTCAGATGCGCAGTGGATATTTGTAAAACAGGCAGGCAATGCCAATTTTATAGGGTTTTTTTCTGACTTTCTGAGCTTCTAGCCATTTGCTGCTTGCTGTGAAGTTATATGTGCCTCAAAATCAGGAAGGACTGGAAGGCACGTTTACAAGTGGTGTCTCTGCTGGTTTTGAACTTTTTTTTTTCTTCCTCAGCAAGTGAAGTACTATTAGTAATGATACAGTTGTTGTACCAAATCTAAAGGTAAGAAAGAAAAATGGCAAAGCCTTCTGTTGCAAGTTTTGGTGACAATGAAACTCCATCTAATTAAAGAGAAGACCTCACTGCCACAGGGGTCAGCATTAATAGCTGTCAAATAAATCCACATGTAAAAAGAAACTGTCAGGTCAGAGTTGGCTGCTCTGTGTGTGGGGGATCACTAGACATGTGGAAAATAGAACAGGAACAGTTCTTTATTTAATTTGACCTGATTTACATCAATAAATTCTGGTGTACTTATAAGGCTTGTTGTCCTATTGCTTCAAAATGAAATAAATATTGTTCTTCATGAAACAGCTCTGTATAATACTCTGTCTAGAAATTTACTTGTTTTCTAGGCTCAGTCACCAACCCAGGCCAGACTTGCATAAGGGATTATATCAAATATATTTCAAGGGATCAACAACAACAAAACCCACAGTCATATTAGTTTTTGGGGTTTTTTTATGAAACTGAGAGATAAAAACCACACCAAATTTATAGACAAAATAAGTGAAAATAGCCTTAATAAGCAAGCATATAACATGATAAAATATACAAACCAAGCTGAGTTAAGTACAGGGAGAGATGACTTGAATCCCTGCTAGCTGAACAGCCACTCCATCCCTTGTTGGATGTTGCTCTTGGTCTGGTCCTCACATAAAGAATCAGAAACTCCTTTAATTTCATCTAGGCCCTTTCTGATTTGCAATTAGACTCTACTTTAGTGAGTGATCTGCTCTCGTATCTTGGAAAGTAAAATCTTGCTATTATACCACTTTATATTCTCTTATCAAGAATCATTTATGATTTATAAGACATTTCCCTTCTTGAAAATAGAATATAATTGAGTAATTGAGGATTTTCATACCCTTCAGAAAATTAGGCAGTGTTTTCTGCATTACATTTTCAAGTTCTCTAGTTTGCAAACATAAAGAGAACCTTTATAGATGGAATTGAAAAATTAATATTGTTGAATGAACTGGGTGACATAGTATCCACAAGAGAGATTTATAATAATGGTTCACACTCCAATTCAGATTAATATCGAAACATGAAAGTTTAATTAAGGACAATTAATTGCACAAACTAGTCCTACAACCATTTGTTGCAGTTTCAAATCAAAACTGAACATTTTTTGAAAGTCCATGATGTAAATACTATTGAAATCTCATGCCTGAGACAGATATTCATCAGTTCTGCCTCCAGAAATCTAGGGAAAAAAACATAGTGCTAACATTGTTTTACAATTTAAATAACTTAAAATTGTCACTGAAATTTTGAGTACAGGGCAGGGACAAAACCATTAATGAAGTAACATACATATTCAAGTACTCAAAGTTACAAAATGTCAAATCCCACTCAGCCAATACAGAGACTTATAAATTGGGCAAATACAGCCTTAGTTTTGGATCAGCAGCCAACGACTCATAACTAAGGCTAATCCATACAGTGGAATATTATATGGATTTTCCTAAAGGAGGTGATAGGGATTTATTAAAAAATCTTGACCAAGTTTTATATACATATAGGTATGTATAGAGAATGGAATATAATTTTGTACATCTGATTTTAGACACATCAGTTGTTTTTTGGTTGAAAATTCAAAAGGAGTAGTGGGAAGCTTACTTCATTAAGATGGATTAAGTTAGAAGCAGTTGAAAATGCTTTCTTACAGTGGATAATCTTGGTCAGTCTTACTTTTAGCTGCAAGATTTTGCTATTTAATATCTGTAGAAATATGCCTTAACACATATTGAAAAAAAAGAGTGTATACTTTAGCTCTCCATGTTTGCTCATTTCAGGAGGGATTCATCTTGCCCAGCATCCACTCTCAAATAGTCTACTCTAAGCAAATCATGTAACCTGCTTCAACAAGCAGTAAGAAGGTGGAAATGTCTCCAGTTACTGATTTATCCCATCCAAGTCTAGTGATCAAGATGGCACAGAAAAAGCTTCTAGAAGTGCTTCTCCCTGGTTGACTGTAAAAATAGCATTGATGATGAGCTTAAACTGAAATTTCACCTTCACGTTACTAAAGTTATACGGGAAACTCCAATAGTTTATGATCTTTCCTAATGAGCCTTCATAAGAAATATCTGGCAGATCATAACCCAGTCCCTCAAAGCATGCTGATGTGAATGAATTCTAATTCATGCAAACATTTATGTACCTGAGTGTTGGCAACGGGACTGGCTTCTTCCATAGTGGAAATGCATCAGTGAGTGGCAGAGATGAGACTGTTGCACCAAACAGACCTCATCCGTCTTTCAGACCCAACAGCAAGTCCTCTGACAGAGATCAGTGCTTTCTTACATTAACAACTTCAGATTTTATGTGCAGACTTCTCTGTGAAATCAAATGGAGCCTGTCTTACAGGGAGTGCAACAATTACCGGCATTGATTACAGAGTGGATTGTCGGTTTGCTTGTGACATATTGAGCCAGATGCCCTTCTGAAGTTAAAGTAATTAATCTCCACGGTTTTCAATCTACCTGTAATGCTTTGACTTATCCTGCAATTTTCTTGATAAAAGAAAAATTTGTGTTCCCTAATGAGATTGAGAAAAATAATTAATTGAGTCCATTGTTATTGTACCAGCAGCCGCACATACAAATGTGCATTTGTGGAAGGTGTCCTCCAAAATTTTTTTAGCACTAAATAGAAACTAATTTCAATCTGAATTCCCCATTGATTGCTTTTTTGTAGTGCCAATTCACCTATTAGTAGATTCAGTGTCCCCATCTCTCATGCGGGAGACCAGGGGTTTGATTCCCACCAGGGAGGCAGTGGTGCTGTTTAAGAGTTGGACTCGATGATCCTTTCCCACTCAGCATATTCTGTGATTCTGTGATTCAGTTATGAATGAACTGAACAACAGGCAGACCACTGTAAACATTAATTTAGGAAATATCTAAAATGCTTTGTAAAAGGAAAATACTGCTACGGTTGAAACCGATCACTGATTAGATGATGAAGGAAATGGTGAGAGACATCTGACTTTGCTACCTAGAAAGTACTATTTTCAAAATATACATAAAGACTTGTCCCCACTGGGAAAAAAAAAAAAAAAAAAAAAAAAGGTAAAGCTGTCATATTCTAAAGGAAAAATGAACTCACTTTGTTGGCATCATATATCTGACAGTAAATGGACTAAAAATTATAATTCAGAGAAGTCACAAAGTAAACTTCGTGAAAGTAAAGGAGTAAGATGCAATTTTTCGAAATTTGGATCAGGAATTACCACACTGAAATTTAGCCAACTACGAATTTAAGGTTAAGTAGTGGGAATAACTGTGAGGGTTTGCTTTGATTTCTTAGTCATCATTCAATAGAGTATCTACTGATATCCTTAGAAGCTCTGAAGATGAAATGTGACGACTTTTTCTTTCCTTTGCTACCATATTTTTGGTAGCTACGAAATTAACTTTATTTTTGTCCTTAAATCTTATCTTTAACATTTACTTTTACTCTGTAAATGTATTTTTCTGTCATAAGTCTCAAAAGCCTGAAAATCTACCCACCTCAGAAGAAACCTCAAAGTATGTGCTCTCCTACAATGTCAGCTGAAAATAAAAGCAATCATCCGTATTCATTCCTGAGTCCTGGTCTTTAATGACTGCCTCACTTTTCTGATGTCCTCCCAGGGAGTATCAGAGAGTATGCTATTTCCTTTCCATTCGTGTTAAACTTGGTGAAGAGCATTTATATTTCAACTATGCATTTATAATTTAAATATGAATTTATATTGCCAAATGTAGTTCCTGTAGGTATATGCAATATACCTATATCAGATAGGGTGGTTTTTTTCTCTAAAGGTAACTGTTGGCATTTATTTTCTCAAAAAAAATATATTTGCCCTATATTAAATGAGGTAAGATGATGCATGAGTGATCACACTGAGGGATCTACTGAGATTTGACATAGCAAGCAGGTATTTGGCAAAGAAAATAATTCAGACTCAAAAGTATTCTCTGTATCCTGTGTTATGAGTGAGGGACTTACAGAAACAGATTCAGGGGATGGAAAAATAAGGAAATGAGTAATTTATATTTATTTAGGTGGGATGATGAAAGGGATAATGTGCATTACCTTGATGGACTGGCAGTTTCCTCAGCAGATCTGTTGAGTCACCTGTGTAGTACCATGTTGAGTCATTATGTATTATTAGCTGCCACTGCAATCACAGAAAGACTGATTGAGAAGAAGTAGGTTACGTAAGAAAAGAAACTAAATCACCGTTAGAATTCTGCCTGAGACAGAGTAAATTCATCTCACGTGCTCACCATTTGGAAAAGTAACAAGTCACTGACGTAAAACGCAATACTTGGGGTGCCTCAGGGCTCCCCTGTTGGAGATAAAACTGCTGGAAAGAGCTCAGCTGCTTTGTGTCACACAGCGTGAAGTGCAAGCTGGCTGGTACTCCCAGAGCAGAGCAAACTGCGCTCCTGTAACCCACTCTGCTCTATATACAGCTGTAGTGGGTTGACCCTGTATGGACACCGGGTATCCACCAAAACTGCTCTCTCACTCCCCTCTGCAACTGGACGGGGGAGAGAAAATATAACAAAAGGTTCATGGATTGACATAAGGACCAGGAGAGATCACTCACCGATTACTGTCATGGGCAAAAGAAACTCAAAGTGGTGATAGTAAGTAAATGTATTACTGAAAAAAATCAGAGCAGGCGAATGAGAAGTAAAATAAATCTTAAAAACAGCTTCCTCATACATCTCCCTCACAGAATCACAGAATATTCTGAGTTGGAAGGGACCCACGAGGATCATCGAGTCCAACCCTTAAACGGCACCACTGCCCCCTGGCAGGAATTGAAGGCCCAGTCTCTCACATGAGAGGTGGGGACACTCACCACTGTGCTAACGTGGAATTTCCTCCTTTCCATGTTCTACATCTTCCTTCTCCCCATGGTGCAGGGAGACAGGGAGAGGGAATTATGGTCAGTGTTGTTTCTGCTGCTGCTCAGAGAGAAGAGTCTTTCCCCGGTTTCCCATGGGGTCCCTCTCACGGGATACAATCCTTCATGAACATTTCCACTGTGAGTCTGTCCCATGGGCAACAGTCTTCGGACACTGCTGCCACATGGGTCACTTCTCCACAAGGTCAGTCCTTCAAGAACAGGCCAATCCACCGTGGGTCCCCCACAGGTCACAAGTCCTGACAGGAAATCCTGCTCCCGTGTGGGCTCCTCTCCCCACGGGTCAGCAGGTCCCTGCCAGGACTCTGCTCCAACATGGGCCTCCCACGGGGTCACAGCCTCCTTCCAGCATCCACCAGCTCCGGCCTGGGCTCCTCCAGGGGCTGCAGGTGGATCTCTGCTCCACCATGAACCTCCCTGGGCTGCAGGGGCACAGCTGCTCCACCATGGCCTTCACCACGGGCTGCAGGGGAACCTCAGCTCCAGCATCTGGAGCACCTCCTGCCCCTCCTTCTGCACTGACCTTGGGGTCTGCAGTGGTGTTCACATGTTCTCACTCTGCTCTTCTCTGGCTTCAGTTTTCATCTGCAAAATAACTTCCTTCTTAAACATATTGCAACAGAGGCATTACTATCACTCCTGATGGGCTTGGGCTTGGACTTTGCCAGCGGCAGGTCTGTCCTGGAGCCGGCTGGAATTGGCTCTGCTGGACATGGGGAGAAGCTTCTCGCCGATTCTCACACAAGCCAAGCCCGTAACACCCCAGCTACCAAAATGTGGCCACAGAAACAACACAACAGCAGAGCAGAGTCCATGTTCACCTGTAACAATGAGTGAACAAACTACAGCGACAGGGAAATATATGTGTTATTACCGAGTTTAATGCACTAGTAAATTTTTTCTTGAAAAATAGAAAGCACAGCTTTTCTTTTGTTTATTATTAAGGTGGATTATTGGTTAGCTGAGATGTTCATAAGTTATATGAAAACTGTAGGCACACCTACAGCCTTTTTTATAGAAAAATCAATTATTCCTGTTGAATTCAAATGTTTTTATTATTATCCTTTGTGCAAAGATTTGGTACAAGACTAAATAGATTTGTAGGTGCTGAATCAACTTTTATGGGGATAAATTTGCATTCTGAGAGTAAAGTTAGTATAGTCAAGGTAATTTACCTGATCTAAGGACAAAACCCCTCAAAAATACTCAATTCAAGATCCCCTTGTCTGGATAAAGTGATAAATTGTTTCAGTGGAGGCATCACCTCTTTCTTTAATGAAACAGACTAACATTAACAGACTTTTTTATTCTTTAGCTCCAAAATGAATTTTCACAGGCTTTCAGAATGAAATATTTAAAATCTTAGCCATAATTCAGTGACATCAGAAATCAAGATGAGTTTTATCTGCATTAGAATTTAGACTATTGTCTTCAGTATATAAGTTTATCCCCTGTATTATTTTATTTTACTTCTTTTCTAGGCTTGGATTCACTGGTACTTGACTGCTGAACAAAACTATCCTAAAGGTTTTGCACATTGAGAAAAAAATTAATTACCTTTTTCTAGCTTTTCTACCCAGTGAGCTCAGTTGTTATGACAACCAAATTCTTACCACTTTCTTAACAACAGTCCTTTTGATTTCTGCAGTTATTAAAAAAAATCATTTAAACCATGAAAAAGAATCTATAATTTCAAATATTTAAAACCACATAGTTCACCTTCATTAACAATGACCGTGCTTACTAACTTTCTTCTAAAAGTCAAAGAGGTCTTCTAAGGGTGAAAGATTTCTTCCAAGGGCTACTGATGGCTCAGTAAAACAAGTATCTGTAACTCTCCACTGATCCTACAAACTCACCTATAGAGATCACAGATTAAAAAATTATTGCTTTATTACTCATGCCAGAAGTTAGCATGAAGTACATCCCTTTTCAGCAAAGGGGCTTTTATTATTATTTTGATTGCACTCAGGAAATACAGGCATTTTTGTGTCAGGATGTCATGGTGCTCAATTTTTTTTCCTATGTAGCTTTCCCTGATTGGGAACCTTTCAATTGGCGTCCAGCAGTTCTTCACATTATTGAAAAAAAACAGTTTCATTTGCTGTTTGAGAAAAATGTCCTTTTAGGAATAATATCTCATATGATTTTTTATGGGAAGAGGATAAAGTATTTATGTGCCAAAGGTTAGTAAACAGAGGGCCATATTGTTCATCTGTGAAGATATGTGCAAGGTTTTGTAGATTTCCTCAGTACAGATAAAGTAAAAAAATTAGAATGGACATTATTCTACTCCTCTCTAGTAATCCTATGGAGTGTAAACCAAAGGTGGATGATCTCATACCTGCTTTCACTGAGCACGGTCTGGACAAGATTAGGTACGTCAAAGTACAGCTGCATTAAAGCACATAGAATCATGAAATCTTTTCAGTCAGAAAAGACCTTTATGGTCATCGAGTCCAAGCGTTAACCCAGCACTGCCAAGTCTATCAAGTCCTTCAGTGACACATCTATACATCTTTTCAATACCTCCAGGGATGATGAGTCCCCCTTCTTCCCTGGGCAGCCTGTTCCAGTGTTTGGCAACATTTTCTGCAAAATAGTTTTCCTAGTATCCAATCTAACCCACCCTGGCACAATTTGAGGCCATTTGCTTTCATTCTAACACTGGTTACCCAGGAGAAGCCAACGCTCACCTCACTACAACTTCCTTTCAGGAGGTGTAGAGAGTGGAAAGGTCCCCACAGGACTAAACACCCCCAGCACCTTCAGCTGTGCCTTGTGTTTCAGACCTTTCACCAGCTCTGTTGCCCCTCTCTGGTCTTGCTCCAGTAACTCAATGTTTTTCTTGTCATGAGGGGCCCAAAAATAAACACAGGATTCGAGGTGAGGCCTCGTCAGTGACCAGTACAGGGGAAAATCATGACTCTGGTCCTTCTGGCCACAATATTGCTGATACATGGAATGAGATTATAAAAATGGTTGACACAGCGTATTTCTGAGAATAACCTCCCTGTGAACTTTTATCCATAACATGAATGGGAAACCTCGGAAGCTATCTGCCATAAGGATTGAAATCCCTCTGCTAGAATAAGATTCATGTGGTATGTCTTTTTTAAAAAGAAATATTTGATTCTTGTTTCAAAATGTGGAAACTCAAAGCCTGGAGATTTATCAGATATGGAAATGTTGTTCCATCTCCTTCAGATGATCCATCTCCTCCAGTTCTTTTTCTGAAGGAGATTGAAATATTTCAGAAGCAACTTCATGTAAGAGGTCCTTGCAACTTTTTAATGGTATTGTGCTAAACTGGATTCAAGTCTAGAGCTACACCAAATGAAGCAAATGCACATTCAAAAATATGGTTGTCCACACTGATTAATTTGCACATAGTTCCTGTCACAGTTTTGGCCTCTGAATACTTTCCTCTTCTGTGTTTAAATCAGAGCAGTCACAGAGAACATAGTTTCTTCTTCTTTTCACTCATCCTTCATCTTATCTTTTTTTGCCCCCTGTGTGTGGTTCCTCAACCTGAAGGCAGTTACACTCAGTGAACAGCCTCACTTCTTTGTTGACAGAGAAATCAGACTCACTGCAATCTTTTCAAATGCACTGTCTCTTCATTTGTATGCACTGAAGGCACCTTTCCCTGCAGACTAGGTCAACCTCACTATTGGGGAGATTATGCTGCTGTCAGTCAGTCCTCAGCTTTTGCCTCACGTTGCTGTAGCACAAGACTACATCTCAAAGTCTAGATAAGCTTGTAATTTCATTTCACCCATTCAACATGGCAAAACGGAGTTTTACTTGAAGAAGAAGTGATTCTGATAGAACACTATCTAGCTGGTAGGAAATGGTCCCTATTCTTTGTGATCTAGTTAAAGAAAAAGGTTCTCCTTAAATGTAGGCGACCAAGAACCTATTTGATGTTTAGCCAAGACCAACCTGCAAATAGTATAAAGTCCTGTAGGCAACATTTGGTAGAGCAATGGAAAAATGGGGAAATACAGTCAAGCCTTCTGAGTTCTGATATCAGCTCTGAGTGTGGCTTAACCTGTCACAAAATAATTCTTTCTCTTCCCTTCTAAAACGTGTGAGAAGCTTGTAAATCTTGTGTTGATTTTTGATGAAAGCCTGTCAAATATTTTGAGAGCAATGATATTTTAAATAATATAAATTTACATAAACCTAACTAATATTTCTTCCCAGGAAAGCTGAATAAACACTTCCAGCTTAGAGCGGTGCATATGGTTTGGAATAGATGAGACAAATGACACATTTTAAAAGAAACTTCAGATTTTAAAAAGTACTTTTTTCAAAATAAATCTCACATTTATTCAAGGGCTGCATATTAGATAGCAATGTAGCTCCGTGTCTTAGTAAAGGTTTCATAGTTGCTGGATTTCTTTTTTTGTTTCTCTAATGGAAATCTTTCATCACTGGGGAAAAACAAACAAAAAAATCTAAGCACTAGTAGTCTCAGCTATGTATTTAAGGTAAAAAAAGAAAAAGAAAAAAAAGAAAGACAAGAAAAAAATGTAGTAGAAAAAACAGAGAAAGAGCAATGAGAAGATTTGCTCAGGGTAATACATAGACTGAATGAATTCCAGTGTGGTTAAAAGAGAATTTAGGGTGCAATCAGAAGGGAGAACACTTAATTTCGAGTTATTCACTCTGTAAGTCAAGATTCTTCCATCTTTCAGTGTCTCACAGCATTCCTATTTGCCCACTTGGCTTTACTACTGTGACATGTCTACAGCCTCTCAGACCATTTCACACTGCACCTCCCAAAATCACATGTAACCTTCATACAAGTGACACAATTGCTGCTTTCAATGTGTCCATCTGGGCATATAATTGCCAAAGTGGATTCCAGCTACAGGTTCACAGGTTATTCTGAGTTGGAAGGGACCCACAAGGATCGTCTAGTCCAACTCCCACGCGAACGCCCACCCAGGGATCAGGCCCACAAGTGTGGAACCACGGGCACCACGCTCCATCCATCCAAGCCTCCCACCAACTAGACCATGTCACTGAGCTCCTCATCCAGTCTGACCTTAAACACCTCCAGGGATGGCGACTCCACCACCCCCCTGGGCGGACCATTCCAATGAGAGATCACTCTCTCTGTGAAAAACCTCTTCCTAACATCCAGTCTGGCACTAATGATTGCATTCTTGGTTACTTTGGGTGACTGTGAGTGGATGTGAAATGCATCCAGAAATGTGAGGGAAGTCACGGTGACCTGTGGACTGAGGAGAGTAAACACACAGTTATAATTGTCCCAAAGTCAGAGGATGCCCACATGATGTCAAGGAAAGAATGTGATAGACAAGAGTCCCCAGTCTTAGGTAACTGACAGTGCTATTTCACAGACTGTTTCGTTATATGGTGATTGATCACAGTATCACAGTGTCACGGTATAGATAAGGCTGGAAAGGACCTTGAAGATCATCTGGTCCAACCTATAGCCCAACTAACATGGCATCTACATCTACATCATATCGCTCAACACCTCATCCAGCCTACCCTTAAACACCTCCAGGGTTGGCGAGTCAACCATCTCTGTGGGCAACCCATTCCAAATCCATATCACTCTTTCAGTAAGAAACCTTTTCCTAATATCAAGTCTAAACTTTCCCTGTTGAAGCTTAAGACTATGACCTCTCGTCCTGTCCCCAGAGACCAAGGAGAAAAGACCAGCCCCCGCCTGGCTACAACCTCCTTTTAGACAGTTATAGACAGCAATAAGGTCACCCCTGAGTCTTCTCTTTTCTAGGCTAAACAGACACAGCTCCTTCAGCCTCTCCTCATGGGGCTTATCTTCCAGCCTCTTTACCATCCTAGTTGCCCTTCTCTGAACTCGTTCCAGCACCTCGACATCTTTCTTAAACTGAGGGCCCTGGATATCATTAAATGTCATTACATTTCGCATCAGGAGGGTTACTAGGCAGAGGGAGCATGTATCTACAGCTAGATTCTGGCTGAGGAATGTTGTCTTCTGTTGTGGAATGGGCTGAGGGGTTTTTACATTTTTTTTACCTTTTCTGTTTCTCAGCTTCTGTTACTTCTGTCTCCTACCAGCACTTCCTTCTCTAGAACCTTTTCAGCCCTTTGGAGAATTCTTATTTCTTGTTGATTTGTGTAAGGACAATATCTTAGTAATGATTGACAGTGAAATTCATTATCAAAGTCTATAACTGAGGCCACAAAAATGTGTTGGCCGGATGTCTGACCTCCAGAGCATCTGTCATATGAAGGATTTGGGGGTTTATTGCTTTGTTTTGCTGCAGCCAAAAGATTTTATTTCATGAGGAAAGAGCTGAAAGAAATCGGAAAAATTTAATTCTGTCTTCTTCAGTGGATTTTCTGGTAAATATGAATGAGAGTAGAGTTCATATAAGTGATAACAAGGAATTACAGTTTCTGTCACTCCATCCACATCTGAGGATGAAAAAAGTGATGGAGCAGAGCAGGAAACAAAGAGGTTCAGACACAGCCCAAGGAAGGCTGTTGTAACACAGGAACACAACGACTGTTCCTTTTGACACAGGCCAAAGTGATCACAGTAGCAAACCCCAAATCACATGTGTAAGTGATTTGAAGATTTAGAAAATTATAAATTTAGTGTATAGAAGTGTATAGCATAGAGATTTAGGAATTTTATTGGATTAGTAGAAATTTAGTAAATTTCTAGGGAATTTTAGAAAGATTGGTAAACTTTAGAATCCTTCAGAGGGCCTGAGAGCTAAGGCTGAAGATTAAAGGTGAAAAGACCGGTTCTGTGCCCTCTGAAGGTAAACAAATTTGAAAGTTAGCCAAAACAAGGGGAAAGGAATTAACAACATGGGAGCCAATTGGTTGAAGGATCCATAGCAAATGACATAATGCTGTAATATGAATATTCATGAGGTAATTTGCATATGGATGAGGCAAGGGGTTAAGAAGGGGNTTCATGAGGAAAGAGCTGAAAGATTTTCTGGTAAATATGAATGGGAGTAGAGTCCTGTGATAACAAGGAAATTACCGTTTCTGTCACTCCATCCACATCTGAGGNAATCGGAAAAATTTAATTCTGTCTTCTTCAGTGGATTTTCTGGTAAATATGAATGAGAGTAGAGTTCATATAAGTGATAACAAGGAATTACAGTTTCTGTCACTCCATCCACATCTGAGGATGAAATAAGTGATGGAGCAGAGCAGTAACCAAAGAGGTTCAGACACAGCCCAAGGAAGGTTGTTTTAACACAGGAACACAACGACTGTTCCTTTTGACACAGGCCAAAGTGATCACAGTAGCAAACCCCAAATCACATGTGTAAGTGATTTGAAGATTTAGAAAATTATAAATTTAGTGTATAGAAGTGTATAGCATAGAGATTTAGGAATTTTATTGGATTAGTGGAAATTTAGTAAATTTCTAGGGAATTTTAGAAAGATTGGTAAACTTTAGAATCCTTCAGAGGGCCTGAGAGCTAAGGCTGAAGATTAAAGGTGAAAAGACCGGTTCTGTGCCCTCTGAAGGTAAACAAATTTGAAAGTTAGCCAAAACAAGGGGAAAAGAATTAACAACATGGGAGCCAATTGGTTGAAGGATCCATAGCAAATGACATAATGCTGTAATATGAATATTCATGAGGTAATTTGCATATGGATGAGGCAAGGGGTTAAGAAGGGGTGTCAACTTGGGGCGGTCCTTTTTTTGCCACCTGGCAGTGGCAGGGGGCACTGCTGGCCCTTAGGCCAAAAATAAACTTTTCTGTAGCAGGCAAACAATTGCTTTCAGTCCTGACTGATTTTCTTCAAATCATAAGTACAGAGCAAGAAACATGTTTAAGTTGAGACTAGGTTGAGTTATCAGAGGGGTGAACTCTCTTCCCATTCACTTGGTCTCAGCTTCAAGGCACATCACTTCTTTGTGCTTCTCTTTTTATTGACTGTATGCCGAGTTTACTTTTAGAAATATTTTCAGAATTATGTGATTTTTTAATTATGTAAGGCTGCATATTTCTTATATTTTTTAAATTACATTTATTTTATGTATGGAAATAGTCTTGCTCATTCTTCCACATTCCAAAATGTTTATGAAATATAAATAGATGAAATACCCCATCCAGCTAATGAAACAGGAAAAAGATGCCAAATAGAAGCCGTAGACTTTAGGAAATACATTTTGTGAGGAAATTTTGGAAAAGTTTAGTTTCTGTGTCAAACTTTCCTTTTTTCCTGGTTTTATGGATTAAAATTTGATCTAAGAACAGCTGACTGGGCACGGGGTATTTCTTTTTTAATTATATACACCTATTTCATTGAAGATAGAACTACTTATTGAAGAGCTTACACCTGCTCTTCCTCATTTTTCCCAGTACGATATTCACAAAAGCATTTAAGACAGTTGTATGTCTTCTGAATCTGCAGCACTTTGCAAGAGCCCAGCTTCACCATCAGGAATTTTAGATGACTTCTCAATTCACAGGCCTGAGCTGGGATGTCAGAGACGCTAAACCAGGATTTGGTCTTTAGCTTGATTTTTACAGCTGCCTGGAGGAAGCTGGGGGAATCTGACCAATCTGAATTCAATTGATTCCACGTGTGCTGCACTCTGGCAGCTAAGAGACATTTTTATTGCAGATTTTTTTTTTATATTGACATTATGACCCATGGTAATAAAGCTGCTTATACCAGAAACAAAAAGATGTCATAAAGCAAAAAAATGAATTTATAGAAATAATAGCAAGTTGAGATTACCTCTGAGTTAACATTGCATAATAGGTCTGACTGTCTGAAAAATGGAGAATTGGTTATTTTCCACAGTGCACAGTTGCAACAATGAAATGAAATTACAGAACAGACGCTCTGTCGAACTCTTACATTGGTGAGTTTTATTTGCATGAGAATTCCTGTCCAAATGAACAGAAAACATTGGGAGTTTCTCATTACCAGTATGTCATACTAGTTTAAATTTCATTTAACTTCATCTAACTTTCAAAAAGTTTTAATCGAATTTAATAATAGTTAAAAGTTAACTATTGATAATAAGAGTTAAATAATAAGAGTTAAATACAAGTTAAAAATAGTTAAAACTTGAGATTTGACCTGAGATTCATTTTTCTTTCTTTCTACAAACTCTTACGTGGATTTCACAGAGAACACCACCCTTTGTGATGCCAAATGCCTTCTTCTGTTCCACTTTTAGACCATGGCTACTGAGTACGTGACCATTTTCCTGAGCTGTTACACAAATACAACTAAAGCATTTTCAATTTAAGCGTACATGAGATATCTGGCTTCCATGAGCCATTTCAGATAAACCAGAGGAATTGATGGAGTTGCAGCTGTCAATAAAACCATTAGCTTCAGGGGAAATACTCACTGAAACAGGCTGTGTTTTGGATTCCACAGAGGTTTTCAAAGGGAAGATATGAGCAGTTTGTCTTTCCCTGAAACGGCCCTTCAGAGCTACAGGGCTACTTTGAGAAAAGCACATAGTGGAGATCAATAAGTTATATTATAGTTAATAATGTGGTTTAAATTTTGGAAACATATATCCCAGAGATATGAAACCATACAGATTTCTTTTTTTCTAATGACAGACTGTACTCCCACGGCTCTGCAGTAAAGTTCCTGTCTTTGGTGCAAACATAGTTGATTTCCTTGATTTCTTTAATATAGTTACATGCTCATCAGTATAAGGAAAGTTTACAGATTTGAGTCTCATGATTTTGGAAAGGAGGACAAAATCTCTCATTTTACTCAAAAATGAAAGAGTATTTATATCCAGAAGTCAATTTTTTTCCCTTCTCAGCTTTCATTTGTTTATTTACATATTAATTTACAGGTCATCCCTAGGTGGGTGTGTAATGTGAGTTGCTTTTGCAAACACTGATCCTCTATTGCATTGTACCCTGTGGTGATGGACCTGCCATACATGATCTTGGCCTTGAGTTTTTTCCATAAAAATCTGAGTGTAGGGAGTGGTTCACCTCGAACTTCCATGTGGAACGAGATAAATGCTGGCTGGCGCTGGCAGAAGTCAGACACTATTGGAGTTTTATCAAACAGCATTTTGGAGATTGCTCTGAGGCTGCACAGTCTCATTAAACTTCGTCCTGTAATACAACATTGGACAACAATGCTTATTCCTTACCAGAGGGGGAAAAGGACAATGGAACATTAATTAGTGCCTGGGAGAAATGTGTTTACATCGTGTTCGATTCATAATTGGCAAACCTCACCATGTCACTGTATAAGATCATTACAATAAAATGACAAATTCTCAAGCATATATCTATAAATGCTACAAAAACATTTGTTGCAGCACAGCTCCTCCTAGGCAGAAGTAGAGCAATTGTATGTTTGGGGATAGATATATCTCCAGAAACTTCCAGCATTGTAAAGAGAAAATGGAACTTCGCAAAGAGGAAATAAAAAAATTAATAAAACTACCTTAACTTATTACTGTCGCTGCTATGGAAACTGAACAAAGAACAATAACTACTCGCCAATTTCTTCTGGCTCCTACAGTGAATAAGCCTAAAATACTGAGACTTCAAGGACAAGAATCGCTGTCAATAACAAAATATTTCGCTATTCTCGGATTTACCAGCACATTCCCTTGGAGATGGTTAGTTTCTAAACCTTTGTGAAATGCATTTTTTTTTTTCCTGAGGTACAAGACATTACATGAAATATGTTTTTATGGAAAGGCAATTAATTTTACATGGAGAGATCGATTAAAGAGCCAGCCTGGTCCTGAGATTAGGAATGTATTCACTGCATTTTATTTATATCTCTAAAGGAAAATGCTTTTAAAAAAAATATGAAATCCATTAAATTTACAGGTGTGGCTGGCCCTGCACAGCACCTGGAAGCTCATAAGGAATGAAACATCGTTGTTTAGATGTTTATTGTCAAACAGTTATAATGTTCTAAGATGATATTGAGGAGACTCCCTTCTTGTCTTGTTTTTTTTCTCTGAACAGGAGAAGCAGTCATTGTGTTTCTGCTCAATAATAACATAGGTCTAACAATATATTTTTAATAACCTGCACTCCCAACTTCATCTGGAAATGCAGGTGCAGGTATTTTAGGCATAGAATATGACTTTTAGTATGCTTTCACCTATGTTTTCCCACTCAGAAAACAGTAACTGAATCCTAAACTTACTGGAATGAAATGGCAGCACCCATTAAAGCTTGGACAAATTCATTAGTTGTTAAAATTTAGAACAGTGTAGGCAAAATTAACCACAGGGAACTTGTATTTGTGGGGGGAAACAGTATCTAGACTCTTCTGGCAAGTACAAGGTGAGAGAATTCACTTCTGTTCTCCTTTGCCTAAATTTACAGTGGGTGTTCTTGCTGAAAAATCTCTTCACTAGGAGATGGACCTTTTCTCTTATTCAACTTTCTCGAAAACTCTCTATTTCATCTTTCCCAATCTGTGTTTAAGGAATATAGTATTCCTCCAAGCAATTATCTCTGCCAGATATTAATTTGATTATCCTTCTGTGTGCAACAAAATATAATTTAAATATCTTGCCACTATAATGTTTCTTACAACATCTCAGTGACGTGAATATTCACGGTACAAGTTAGAGAGGGAAAGTGATGAGATAGAACGAGTAATGAAGGTCTTTTAAATCTGAAGAACCCCTTAATTATGAACTTTAAAAAATTTTAAATGTTTATTCAATACCATTCTTTAAGGATCCTTTCAAGCAGAAAAAATTTTGAAAGAAATCAAGTTCTGAATTCTAAACAAATTAAATCATGGAAATCACAGATGACAGAGAAGGCAACTGATTATCAGCAACATTCTCTAGAAAGAGTTGGTGATTTTCCTGCAGTATCATTTCTAAATGACCTTCCATGTGCATTTGAATCATAGCAGTTGTGATAACCGGTGGCGGGAGATGCTGTCGTTCAGAATACTAGTAGTAATACCAAACCCCTCCAAGTTAACACCTAAATTCCCAAGCTTTTCCAATCCACTTAGACTCTTTCCTACTGAAGAGTTTCATAAATTTCTCAACCATTTACAGGAGCCTTTATAATTTCTAATATGGCCTTTAATGCAAAGGTTTCCTTAACAATACAGTGTTGTCTGTTGTTACACTGTGCTTTCTTTATGCTTTTATTTTTAAGATAGAAAACTTTAAA
>WEKX01028925.1:2353-22287 GCA_013390025.1 Pitta sordida
CCTTCCGTCAGCCCACAAGTCCAGTTGTCCTGCAGGTAATCTGTCTTACTGTTAAAAACAGAGGCAAAATAGGTATTAAGTATTTCTGCCTTTTCCTCATCACTACTTACTATATTCTCTTTTGCATCCAATAAGTAGTGTAGGTTGTTGCAGTCTCTCTTTTTACTCTTGATGTATTTATAGAAACATTTCTTATTGTCCTTAACAGAAACGGCTAAGTTGAGTCCCATCTGGGCCTTTGCCTCTCTAGTTTTTCTCCTGCATGACTTGACAACTTCCTTAAACACACCCTGACTCACCTCCCCCTTTTTCCAAATGCCATACATCCTCCTTTTTAACAGAATACTCTGAGTTGGAAGGGCCCCACAAGGATCATCAAGTCCAACTCTTAACACTGTCTCCCTGGCGGGAATCGAACCCATGTCTTCCACACGCCAGGTGGGGACACTTACCACTGTACTAAAGTGGATTTTTCCCCTAGCTCTTTCAGGAGCTCTTTGCTCATCCAGGCCGGCCTTCTGCCCCTCGGAATCATTTTTTCAGTGCACTTGGGCTGCCTGCTCCCGTGCCTTCATGAGCCATTCTTAAAGTATGTCCAACCTTCTTGGACACCCCTGCCATTAAGGGCTGTTTCCCATGGTACCCTCCCAATTAATTTCTTTAACAGTCCAAAGTCAGCCCTCCGGAAATCCAGCATGGGGGTTTGGTTAATGCCCTTTCTTGTCACACTGCCGATTGAAAACTCTATGATCTCATGGTCACTACATCCCGGATTTCCTCTATTCATTCAAAACACTAGCAAAATACGTGAGATTTGTTAACGTTTTTGCCTACTGTTTGAGAACCCCCTTGAATAATGATTTCATAATACATATAGAATAGTAAAATTCATGTAGTTCTTTATGAAGAATTGATAGAATAGGAACACCATGTTATCCTTTAGTACTTGAATTAAAGCATCAGATACAAAAGTAATGTTTAAATTTCATTTTTGTGGTAAGTTGCATAGATATGCAATCAGAAAATAAACTGATTTGCTAACATTTTTCTCACTTTAGGATAGATAGCAGTGGAAAATTCTGAGCAAATTCTAGAAGGCATTCAGATTGGACTCTGGTGGTTGCAATAAAACCTTGACTTCAGAGGATCATAATTGCCTCAAAGAAATTACTTCATGTATTATATCTATAGCAAATATACAAAGCTATGCAATTTTAATAACTTAAAAGCTTTGAATTCCACAGCAAGAAGAGCTGTATTTCAGCTGCATTTCAAAATTCTGTTGGGAATGGGTTAGAAGTGTAACCTGGAAATCATATCCATTAGAAACCAAAATTACAGTATTACAGTTGAAGAACATGATACTCAGAATGATGAGACTGTAAGCAAGACAGTGCTTCAAAATGTTCAAAGTGTTTTTTAATATCACAATTACCACCTACCCTTCCCAGATAGATATCTGGAGATAGCTTAGTATCTTCCTGATAATTTTAATAAAACAAAGCTGGTGTGTGGGGGGTGGTGGGAAGGGTGTTGAGGAGAAACTTTTAAAAAACACTTTTTTAATTAAACACAAATCTAGCTTCACGTCTACAGTCAAGAAATTTTATACTGTCAAATCTGTGATTCATGCTTGCAGTGGAGGCTGAGGGGAGACCTTATCGCTCTCTACAGCTACCTGAAAAGGAGTTGTAGCCAGCTGGATGTCGGTCTCAGGGGAGATTTAGACTGGACATTAGAAGGAACTTTTTCACAGAGAGGATGATCTCTCAGTGGAATGGGCTGCCCAAGGAGGTGGTGGAGTCACCGTCCCTAGAGGGGTTTAAGAAAAGGTTGGATGATGTACTTGGTGGCATGACCTAGATATTAGGGTAGTGTGTTATAGGTAGGATGGTGTGTTGGTAGCAGGATGGCAACAGGTTAGGTAACAGGTTTGGCTAGGTTAGGTAATAGGTGATAGGTTGGACTTGATGTCCTCTATGGTCTTTTCCAGCCTTACCGATTCTGTCGTTCTGTGATTCAGTCCTTAGAATGTGATATCCATTGTCAAGATTGATTTCTAGAACCCTAAAAGAGAGTTATATTTTATGACACTAGAAGTTCTTTCTTTGGTCTTGAAACATATTTACCCTTACTTACGACACTCCTACATACATTATTTTTCCCCTTTTCTAACTAGTTAGTCTACTTACTTTCACAAATATATTTAGGTTGTTTTACTATAATGTTTAAAAATAAGATTATTTTAAAATATGCAACATATTTTTCTATCTTTGAATTCAAATTTACTACATACTTTGTAATCCTTCTCAAATGCCTTCTTGCATTTGCTTTTGATACTATGGGGAAAACATCACTTACATCTATTTTGCTTGTTGTCATTGAAATTTTTTAATATAATGAATCAGTTCACTGAATATATTCAACAAATATGGCCTAGGCATTCAATTTTCTATTATTTATAACTGCTCTCAGGATTTCAATCACAAGAAATGCTGAAACTGTTGCTTAGCAAACTCCTTCCTTTATCAGCAGTAAAGACATTTCCGAAGATCTAATTCAAATTGGGAAATTTCAACCAATGATTTTATTGAACAGATTGAGATCCTGATTACATCTCAATACTGGCTAGTAAGTATGACAGATTATCCACAGACACATAAGAAGCTGCATACATGCAGTTATTTTCATTGCTACATCCCATAAAACCGGGCTCGTGGATTAATAGACTCATAGATCAATAAAACATTGGCCACGTTGTAAGAGAGTACTAATGAGAAGATAGTTTCTAGTCAAAGGGCTTGGAAAAGAGGAATCCATTTATGTCAGGACATTTTTTTCTCCCCCAGAGTAATTGTTACTGGCCTTATTCCTCCATCTGATTTGTTCTCTTGAATATTCTCCAGCAGGTGCCATATTTAATACAAATGCTTCCAGTCCTGAGTAATGCACCGGAGTTAATAATGGAGTGGTAAAGTTTTAATGTTCGTTAATCTGTTTTCAGTTGGTTAACCTGAAAATAATGTCTGCCTGCCCTATTGGCAGCTCCAAAGACTACAGTGAACAGGTGGGGTGTTTTCTTTCCAGGAAATGTCAATTTGATGTCTGGAAAGCAGATGTAGTTTTCCCTGACTCGGTGTGGGTCTATCTTCTAACTTAATAGGAGCTCTAAATAGTTGACAGGTGATAATACATCTAGTCAGCTCTAAGCATATTCTGACTGTACTGCCAGCTAGTAAATGAGAAACTTTTAACTTGCGCAAAGAAAGTGATCACCTTTTAGAAGAAGAAACTTTCTAATTAGAAAATCAAGTCAGGCGCCTTCATAGATAGATGTAAATGATACATCTACATGCATGGAAACATTGTTTTGTGAAACAGTTGACATATTGATCTGATATTAAAAATAACTTTCAATGAAGAACAGTTTACTTAAATCTTCATTCTAGACACCTCTTAAATAAAGGAGAATGCAGAAGTCTAAATCTAACCTGACGTCTGATGTCTGCTCTAGGGCAAAGGTCTAAGCCTAAACTGATATGTAGTACTTTTCTTTCAGAAACCATTTTCACTTACTGAACATTTTGAATGGACCCAGTGTGGTTCTATGAATGCAGTTCACCTGGGCTGAAAGCTTTTTCTCTGGTCTCTGGTGCTCTTCTGGTGTCTTCTCTGGTCATACTAATTATTCTAAACTTGCATTACAGTGAACCCCCTGTACAATGAACCCTCCCGCGGGCTGTTGGGTCTGACCCGCCTCATGCAAGTTGTGAAATCCGCGAAGATAGTGAACCCTCCTCATATAAGGTCTGGAGGAGGGTGGGTCCTGAGAATGGGACTTGTTTCAGATATCTGGCTGTGCTCCGCCGAGGCGGGTGAGCGCCGATGTGGCGCGCCGTGGCAAGGGAGCAACCGGGATGGGGACAGGGTCGGGGTGGGNGTGAGCACCGCAAACCCTGCGAGCAGGGAGGGGGGGGAGTGGGGAAGGGACTGGCTGTGCAAGCGGGGAGGCAGCGGAGAGGCGGAGCCAGCGCCGCGAGCGGCGGGGCAGGGGGCTGATCAAACTGAGGTCGCGGTAGTTTCTGCGCACGCGCCAAGTCCCACAACTCGCTGGAAAATCAATAGCGAGTATGGGATCCTGCAAATTACGGACCGCAACTATGCAAAGGATCACTGTATTTAGCTCTTCTGAGAGAAGTGAGGGAGGAGAGGAAAACAAAAGGACTTCAGATATTTGTTTTTTTCACTTGCTCTCAGTCCTTATGTTTCCCTTTAGCCTGCCCTGGTCTGAATGAGAACCATCTGTTCCACTGACCATCCAATTTTTCACAGCACTTTTGGTCCAGCCAATATTTTCTTCTAGATGCAATAATTTATTCCCTGACAGCTGCACTGCTGAGGGAGCTTAGCTAATACTCAAGCTTTCATTTTTGCTCCTGATGGTTCTTGGTGTATGTTCTTGCAAATTGTATCCCTGAGAGTAAATGTTTGATATCATGCTGAGATGGCATCTAGCTCCAGGTTATGGTAAGTTTCTGCTTTGGACCACTCTACACTTAGACTTTTTGCATAATCAGGAAATCAAAATTAATTCGACTGTATGGTGGGTAAATCATTTGCCAGACCTTGTGTTTTAGGAGAGCAGTGATCTGGAAGCTCTATAGAGTGATATTTTGAATAACTCCCCAAACGGATGATTCTGTCTTTTGGCAATGCAGGAATGTAGATTATGTGTGTAGCTAACAGACAGACAGACTGACAGACTAATCCACTGAGTGACCAATTTTATTTGCTAAACCTGAAAATCAAGGAAGAAAAATTACTCTCAAGTTAAAACTTCCTGAAAAACAAGATTTTAAATAGAAAGGATGATACAACTCTAACAATAGCATTGTGAATGGCGACATTGTCATTCTGAATGGAGATCTGCTGGAGTCAAATTGAATAACAATGCCTTTTTTCTTCATTAAGGCCATTAAAATCGGTAAGGCTATGGGACCTGGATAGGCATAAAGGCTTTAAAAACCAATGAGGAGAGACTAATGTGCATTGCTGTATACTTACTTGAACAGCCCAATTAGGTAAAAGTTTGTGCTAATTTGTCCTCTCTGAAAAATTGAAGTTGAAAAGCCTCATTTTTATATTGGATCAGAAAAGAAGCCCCTGTGGGTTTTTTTTTCTTGGTATCACCACATAAATCTTACAAATTCTTTTAGGAATGCAAAATAATTTTTCTATTGTAACTGGAGATAAATGTTGCTTGTGCATAACATCAAAATACAAAAATTCATCTAGAGTCTTTTTCTGTGCCTTTCTATGCTGTTTCAGTGGAGTGTCTCTTCAAATACTGCAGTTTTCTATTGTTTTTTGGAAGTGCTAATATTAGCACGAACTGTGATAAGAATTATTTAAGAACCTAATTGCATGCTCTCTATTTGGCATTTGAATTTTGCATCTTTGGAATTCATTTTTTCAGAGTGCTTAATTTAGTTTCTATTAATACCCTGTAATTTAATAATTGTAGTGGGAGGATAGAAAGAATATGGAACAAGGAAAGATTTGCATATTTCTTTGATACAGCAGTTTGTGATAGGCCTTTTTTTTAGACTGATCTTAAAAAGCAATTTTGCTAAGGCTGTTTGAATACCATGGAACATGGAGAGACCAGATAGGGAGACTATTCATCCTTTATTGCATTCACTTGTCACATGAGCAGGGAAAGGCTGAATCAATCCATCAAAGTTCTGCAAAACAGTATTAAGCAATGTAATTCTTGTTTTCAGTGTAGATATCAGCCTGAAGAAATGATCTTCCAAACTAAATTTTGCCATGAAAACAGAAAAAAATATTGCTCTTTCTGTTGCCCTAAGACTATGTTAAAAAGCACATCTGAAAAAGAAATGTGGCTCTGACTACATGTTTGAGTTTTTGTCTGTTAAAACATATTACTACAGGCCTCTGTTTTTTGCTCTTGTAACCCAAGGAAGAAAATAGCATGCAAGAAAGAAATCTTCTGGAAAGATTGGCTAATGGCTATGTAAACAGCAAATGCTTGCCACATATGGGCATTAAGAGTTTTTACTGCAAAGACTCAGTGACTACTACAAACAGGGTAGAGCTCTGAATTGTGGTGGCAAGGCAGGTCTTTTGGGTGAGTCCTGGAAGTAAGTAGTCTGGCAATGTCCTTACCAGAGGCTTTGGGACTTTAAGACTTGGGGCCTATATCAAAAAAGACTACAGCATTTAAAAGAGAAGGCTGTATTGTGCTGCTTGGGTTTTCTACCAGGGTGAAGGGAACACATAATTCTGGGTCTGCACCTTGAATCCAGTGTTCAGTTTGGGCCCCTCGTGACAAGAAAGACAGTGAGGTGCTGGAGTGTGTCCAGAGAAGGGTAATAAATCTGGTGAGGGGACTGGAGCTCAAGTCTGATGAGGAGCAGCTGAGGGAGCTGGGGGTGTTCAGCTTGGAGAAAAGGACATTCAAGAAGGATCTTATTGCTCTCTACAAATTCCTGGAAAGAGGTTGTAGCCAGGTGAGGGTTGGTCTCTTCTGGCAGGTAACAAGTGATAGGACAAGGAGAAATGGCCTCAAGTTGCACAGGGGAGATTTAGCATGAGTATTAGCAAAAAATATCTTCAGTGAAAGAGTTGAAACGTATTGGAACAAGATGCCTAGGGAAGTGGTGGAGTTGCCATCCCTGGAAGTGTTAAAAAAAGGTGTAGATGTGGCACTTGAGGACATGGTTTAGTGGTGGATTTGACAGTGCTCATTTAAAGGATGAACTTGATCTTAGAGGCCTTTTTCAACCTAAATGATTCTGTGATAATCAACAAAACAGGTCTTAAGCTGAATCACTCCAAGCACTTGCATGTAAGCACGAAAGTGCCTGCGGGTCACCATTATGGGGAACTCTTCCCTAACCTGTTGTGGGATATCTACATGCCACTTCTTTTCTGTTCTGAGCCCTGTAACAGGCTTCCCTCAGAGATTGCAGCATCTGCAGCTTTGATGATAGTTAAGTCATGGTCCTGGGCAACATACTGAAGGAGACTCTGCTTGAGCAGAGGGTTAAGCAAGATGACCTGCAGCGGCCGTTTCCAACCTCAGCCATTCTGGGATTCTGTGAGCTGACAAGAAAATTGAAAGAGGCTACAAAAATACTGTGATGGTCCTGAAAGAAGTGGGCTCCCTGCTGTGACTCCGGCCAGGATGGAGTAAAAGTTTCAGGAGGCTTCTTTAATAACGATGAGTGGAAAAACTCAGTTTCTACTCTCAGTCTACTTTTTGAGAATTGGAGAACATGCCCAGGATACAGAAAATATTATTGGGGCATAAAAGAGGGTAAAAATACACTCACTCATAGAAGTAAGGATCTGAGTAACTGTCTGCTTTGGATTTCCAGTGACTATTCTCTTTCCTCAAATAACATTACCTTCTGTTTTTCTTGTTAATATGAAAAGATCCTGAATTTCTCTACAGATTTTGTATAGAAATTATTTTAATTACCCTATTTATAGGGCTAAATACAGACCATAAATGGAATGGTGTTTGAGGCTAGCTCGTATTAACAGAGTGCATCAAGAGGAGAGAGTTACTTTGATTTAGCAAGGAAATCTAGTCTAATAAGTTTTTATTTAGTTGCATTACATCAATGTATGGCTTATAACCATAACTGCAATTCTGAAGATGATTTTCCAGTCCTAAAAAACCTGAATGGTTTGCACCATGCTGCCATTTCTTTACTTACTCTGGAAAGATCAAGAATGATAGATTTTTGCTACAAGTCTCTGCAGTTTACACAGAAGTTTCCTATTTTTTGACAGTGGATGTCTGATGTCATGGATATATAGATCATAGTGTTTAGTCTTTATAGGTTCTCAGAGCAGAATTATTCTAAATAACTTTTTATATCTATAAGAGCTGACAATATAGAGAACAAGCAAATTTAGGAGTCCCAGATGCATAAAATATTTTTATCAAGAGTTATGCATAGAGATCAGTTAATTCTGAAAGAAAACTTAAGTGTTGACTTCCCAGAATTCACCCATTGACAAAACAGTAAATTCTTGTAGGACAAAAGATATGTTTGTTGCTAACTATGTACTGGCTTCCAACTGATGAGAAAAATTTTGCTCCCAGATTAAAAATTATTAAAAAATATATGCTAGCAAACCTAGTTGTATGCATTATCTCTGAAATTCTTGATTTAGCATTTTCATTTGATGATTTCTATTTCATCACCTTACTCCCCAGCCACTTTTTCTGAAAGAAAATATTGACTTTTCAGGAAATTATAAGCTTTGTTGAATGTTTGAAATTTGACTGAAGGCTGAGTAAGGATTACTTGCATGTAGCTTTTATAGCAACAGCTACCCAGATGTGTGGGTATATTTGAATCTCAGGAGTATTGTATGAGGACATGATCCAATATTCTGTTGTAAACTAATTTTCTTAGTTTCTCAGAGTTCAAGGAGGTTTTACTTCAAATGCAGCAGTAGGAATAATAGTGTTCTTTAACAAAGCCTTAGACAGATTGCAGAAATCTGTTAAATATTAATTCCATTAAGGTTGAATATTCAACTAAAATTAAGTGCAATACTAGGTAAAATTAATGTCATTAATTTATTTTAAAAAGGAATGCAATCAAATTTATAGAAATTTGTAAGTAGTATTTTATAAAATACAATGAACCTTACAATACCTTGATTGCATATTTGAAGATAGTACAGGTGTAAACTTGAGATTAAGAAATCATATTTATGTATACATATGTACATATATATGTTTGACTGTGTGAATTTCACAGACACACACAAATACACATAAGTATACAAAAATATCACTGTTGAACCAGTAAATAAAGCAGAAATTAAACTGCTCTTGGACAGTCAGCCTATAGATGTCTGTCCTGGTTTGAGTGTTTTTTTTCCTGACAGAGGGGTGGGGCAAACCAGCGGAGCTAACACCAGACAGCTGCTGCCTGGGCCTCCGCTGCCAGCCAAGGTCAGAAGCAGACAGAGGCGCCTCTGTGATAACATATTTAAGAAAGGAGAAAAAAAAAAGTAGAAACAGCAAAGCAGATGGCTGGAGCAGAGCCTGTGAGAGGTTGAGCAGCCATGAAGGCATGGCCAGGCCGGATGGAGGAGGGGTAGGAAGGGTTCCAGGCGTCTCGCTGCTGCTTGTAGAATGGACCATAGTGAAGCAGACTGTCTGCCTGCAAACCTATGGAATAGAGAGAGAGAAACCAGAGATGCAGAATCCACCTGAAGCCACGCTGAAGATGGAGGATCATGCTGGGAAGCTGCAGATGTCTTAGAGCCCAAAAGGATGTAGCCGGAGCAGAGCTCGGCAGGGATGGCAGAGGTCCTTTGGACAGACACTTTGTGACAGAATCATACATAGTAGGATCTGATCTATGTACTTTGGGATGGGCTCACAAAATGAAGCAGCACAGCCAGTGCTTAAAAGACTGCATCCTGTGCTGTGACTCTCGGGTAACAGAGAATGGAAATGCGTTGCCCCTGGGTCCAGAGGATTCATGTTGGGAAAGGGTCATGAAAGACTTTTTCTCTCGTGAGAGAGACAGGACTTTATGAAAGGCAGAGAGATGGTTTCCTACCCTAAAACCGGTCAGAAATACCAACTTGCCTGGCTTTTCCCCTACCCCTGTTCCCCCTTTTGTCTCCTGGAGTTAAAAAAGCAATATGAGACCTGTTGTAAGAAGAAGGAGGTGTGGGGGGAGAAGGTTGCCTTTAATATGATGCTTCTCACATTAGGCTCTGATATATTAGTTAATAAATAAATCCTTTATATTCCCCACTTGGCACTTGTCTTGTTTCGCCTGTGATAAACCTTTTTTCAGTTTTTTCTCCGGGACAGGTTGTGGGTGAATCTCTGGCATCCAGCCAGAGTCAAACCACAACAATGTCCTATCTGTGCCTCTCCAGATTACAGAATTTCTGCATCCATGTGCACAAACATGTTTGCACCTCCATTTCCTGGTATATGGGTTTTAGCAGCATGGAATCATGACTCGGTATGTGCTGATCCAGACTGTTGCCTGATCTCAGCATTTGGGGAAGCTGGTTACTGGAACATGGTGTAGCATGATAAATCAGCAAGGAAGTACAGATGCAGTGGCTGTGTTCTCACTGAATATATTTGGAGATGATAAAGTATTTAAAATATTAGGAAAGAATTATGATACCTGTTGTCCATTTGATGCACAGTTTTTTAAGGGAAATAAACATTTTCAATTTATTTCTTTCTGGCTCAATATTTCTCTCTACTTTTCTCATGTGGCCCATCAGCCATGTGGATATTTTGCAGAAAGAATAATGACAGATATATGAGTAGGAAGGAAGAGAGAACTCAGTATAACTACTTTTTTCTTTCATATATGTCTTTTCTTGTGGTATATTTCCCCTCAAGAACATTCACAGGGTGAAAACAACATAAGGGCTACTGAAAATATGTAGCAATGTACTGCATGCTTCCTATCCTCATTAATTCAAGGCAGATAACATTTGAATGTAAAATAGTCGGCAATATCACTACAAAAAAATAGAAATACAAGAGGAGCAATTTGGTATTTGTTTCAATGACCTTAGCATGAAGTTCCATGCACCGCAAGGGACTATGGCATAAATATTCAGCAGTATTCAGTTTTTTTCACCCTGCATGTGAGAATGTTCAAGAGAAAGCTCTGTGGGATGGCTAATCTGCTTTCCAAACCAGGGAGGTGGGTAGACACTAATTCAAAGCCCTGGTTGGGGAGTTCAACCACTGTAAGGAACTACTTGCTGTTCATATCCACCGTGGGACTAGGTATTAAATTTAGTATTAAAGAAACTCAGTGTTAAAGGAGCCTGAACACTCTTCTGAGAGAGCAACAACTTAGTGGAGGCGTCACTCACCACATAGGCACTTCACTTGTCCACCCGTTCTGGGCCATCAGCAAGGGCATTTATGCTCTGATGAGAAGCTGACATTGGCAACCAGTACTGAAACCATGAGTGGGTTCATGCCTAGTCCTGCCTCTGTTGCAGCCCATAGCGTGCTTGTATGCTGCAAATACTGAAAGGCTGCTACTTACACATATGGACCTTGATGTTATGGTGTTGGATATCAGGGAAAGGTTCCATTAAGTTTGATGCGCTTTTAGAAGGAATCTTTTCTATTTCAGGCCTTACCGAGCGTTTCTTTAAATGAAAATTTGGTTACCCAACTGTCCAGTTTCAGACGCTTTATTAAAAGATTGACTCAGGGCTCAGGACATTCCTCCCATGCTTCCTGTTCTTCTAGATTAGTTGCTATGGTGGAAATCAATCAGGATTTTAAAATTCCTGGCACACATAAGTAAAGATGTAGCATGTTCTGCTATGCTTCTATTGTCTCAATTATGTGATGAAAAGGAGAATGCAATCCAGAATACAGAAACCCCAAATCCTCAAATGCAAATGCTCTGCCCACATGGAGAGAAAAGATCCAGGCTCAGATTCGCAGCCAGACTCTTATTCTATGTATGGGAAAACCTACTGTAAGACCAAAATCAAATTATCTCTGTGTTCAGAAGATAGTTACTTAACATTAAATTCATGTCTTCACCATCTAATTGAATTTTGAGATTTTTGCATAGTTTATCTTAGCTAATGAAGAATGTTGACACAGCAGATCATGTTGTGAAAAGGAGAACTCAACTTTATTGTCCTTAAAATGGTTGTTTTTTTCCATTCTGAAATAATGGAAAATTATTTCAGAATTTTCTGAATTCTGAGCAGAATAACATGAACAGAATAAGAACCCAGACTTCCAGCTGTAGTTCTGTATTAGAAAGCTTTATGTTAGTGTTAGCATATGAGGTTGCATTGTCAAGGAAGGACAAAGATGCTGATAGCATAGGAAAAGCTTTATTTTGTGAATATTTAATTCCTAATGAAAGAAAAGTAGCATAAGAAAAGAAGTGATTGTTTTAATCTTTTCAGGCTGCATGTTAATGCCAGTATATCCATGTGCATTTACAATGTGTTTTATTCTAGAAGTACCAATTTATTTGTACTGGAGCTTTATTTCAGTAGTGTTGTTTTGGGCTGCTATTTTTATATCAGGGAACCCAAATTAGGCACTTTGTGAAATCTGAGATATTTCTATTCATTTACACAAGATTTTCTTCTTCTAATTCTTTCATTATTGTTTCAATGGCATTTATTTGATTTGGTTCTGCAGAAGATTACACTTCTATATTACAAGTATTTTCCTTGGGACTAGTATATGGGGCACCTAGGGCAAGGTACCACGTGGGTAACAATGCTTACTTAGAGTGAAACATAGTCCTAGGGAAAAGTGCCAGGACAAATTATTTAACCTTTCTACCACATGAGTACCCAAGGTATGTCTGATGCACCACTTTTAAATCCATGAAGTCACTTCAAAGAACTTCTGGACTGTGGCCATACTCAGAATTATCTGCTTGTTACAGCTGCTGTGCATCACCCCACAAATCTTTAGAGCTGAGAGAGCCTTACAGTTGTAACTGCAGGAGCCAAAATGTTCTCCAGCTTCTGCTGTCACTCCTGCAGCAGCATCTGTCCAAATGCCATTCCTCCTTGACACAGGTAAGGCATCAACTACCAGGATCCATATGTTTTTCTTTGCAGCCCTCATTCCGAGGTACCCATGCTCCCCTTTGAAAAAATCTCGGGATTCTCATGTTCTTTCCTGTTGAAATCTCAGCTCTTCAGCAATCCTGCATTTGGTACTTTGCATCCAATCAATTTCTTCTTGGCAAACTGAATTCAGGATCACATACTCAGATATTATTCAGACTTTCTAAATGAAGACAGTAATGTCCCATGTGTTAACTAAATGATTTAGAGGCTACTCCACAATTAATTTTACCCTGGAAACAGTAGGGACCAATATTCTCTTGAGAAAAATCTGAGGTTTACTTTAGTTTTGTTGTGAGGAATGGGTGACACAGGAGAATGGAATTTGTATTCATCCCATTACACGTCTATTATATTACAGGGAATGTATTCAAACAGCAGCGTACAGCATTATACAGTAGAAAATGTGAGCAATAGCCCTTTCAGGACCCATAAGAAAATCGAAGATAATTCCTTCTTATCCTTGTACCAATGTTGTTTACTCCCATAGCAGTAAGTCCACCCTTTACTGGCAAATGCAGTTATCTCACTTGGCATCTGAGCAGCTTAAATACTAACCAGTGTGTGACTTTTTCTTCCCTCTCCTTAATACACAGAGGATTACCCCTGTGAAGGGCTACATAAA
Organism: Pitta sordida; assembly: GCA_013390025.1. Lineage (NCBI taxonomy): Eukaryota > Metazoa > Chordata > Aves > Passeriformes > Pittidae > Pitta > Pitta sordida. The sequence goes on from WEKX01028925.1 coordinate 15,645, forward strand.
TGGAAAATGTGATGGCTTTGCTTTAACTGCACTAAGCCTGTCTTTTTTTCTGGCAACAGTTTTACGTGTCAGTGTTGCATCCATATTAAGTGTGAATCCCTTGTGTAATTCCCATTAAGGTTAATAGAATTTCAGTTTTACTGCTTAATAAATTTCAAACTGGATTAATTTTTGAGAAATATATAACCAGCCATAACACACAGAATATAATCCCATATCAGCATACATTCACTGTAGCTAGGTATGGAAAGTGCCAATAGAGACATGATGTGGCTTCACATTATGTCTAAAAAATTTGAATATTTTGAAGTTTGTAACCTAGGTGATACTTCAGTATAATTTGTCTTTTATTGTTTGTTGCTTTCTTTTTTTACTTCTACTCATATTGAAATTGTGTTCTTCCAGCTTTTGTCCTTCTGGATTTAAAATTGTAATGAATTATTTGAGACACCAACTTTTCTGAGATGTTATATCAGTGCAATCTCATATACATGGTATTCACAGGACTCTTGGGGGGAACTCTACAGTAAGAAAGCTAGTACTGAACTGCCTGTATTTTAAGAGAATCATAGAATCATAATTTGAAAAGATTCCATGACTTTATGTCACACGTGTATAACTGTATATATTCAAACTTGGCGAATTTGAAATTCCTTTATATGTAGTGTTAAGTATAGGCTTCCTCTGAAATCAGTGTATTTGTCTCACAGGTGCTTTCAGAGTCTCAGTTGCCTTTTTCCAAGTGCTGTTATACTGGATTTGCCAACTTGAAAAGTGATGCTTAAGGTATAGGGATGGTTTTTCTTTGGAGGCAGACAGCAAACTTTTGGTCATTGGCACTGCTCTGAAGTGAATGTGAGCCTGTGTTTCCATGGGCTGGCAGCCTTTCCCCTGACCCTCATTTTTCTCTAGCAAACAAAAGCAGACACAAGGTCTAAGCTTTCTAATGCTCACCCATTTGCATTTGTGCTAGAATTTTTTACTTTTTCCCTCTCTTCACATCCTTATGTGCATCTCCTTTTTTATTTGTGTTGCCAGTGTGGTGATTTGGGAAATCTGCCTATGTATAACTGTAAATTGCAGCCAAGGTTGTGAAACAGCAGACTATCTGGTTATTAGTTATATTCAGGAGACTGACCGAAAATGTCAGTGCAGGTTTCCATATTTATTATCTCAGAGAATTCTGTATCCAGTAAGACTATGTTTATTTTTTTATTTACATGCCAGCCCTGTAACTCTGTCTGTGATCTGAAAGTCAAGCTGTCATCTTTGCTTCTAATGAAATTTTTTGCAACAGAAAGTTACATTACAAAATTGCTGCTTACTTGAGCCAACATAGGACTGAAGCTGGTTTTATGGCTGCATTGCTTCTCAAAGAGCTGAAGTAAAAGAGGAAAGAACTAAAATTTATTAAAAATAAATTATTGCAATCCTAAGTATTTACAGGAATATCAGTCATTCAAAAATAAAATGGTGTGTCTTCATAGTCCTTTTTAATGACTACAAGTGTACTTTTAATGTCTAATGACAGTCATCTAAATAGACAAGGTGTCATGGTTCTGTAATGTGCATAATATCTTACAATTGAAAAGAAGAATATGCAATTCATTCATGCTAACTAGACTTAGCTAGGAAGCTCAAGAGAAATGTTACTAAAGATACTAGCCTATAGCTTCCCTCTCATGGAAGGGTATCATCTGACCCTGTTTGCTTCACCTTCCAGTGTTCCCAGTAATACCTGATTTCATCTTCAATCTCAGCACTTTTTAGTGGTCAGCCATTCAAAATCTGAATACCTGTGCAGTCGGCCCTCTTGCACTTCATGTCCCCCATATTACGGCTTCACCTCTTAGCGGCATGATTTGTTAGTAATGAAGTAGGCCCCTTTTTGCAACTGCACATGTGCAACCTGGCACGCATGAGTATTCAAATAGGCAGTCGTGAATATGCAAACCAAACCCCACAGCCACGGAGGTGGCTCAGCCGTGGCAGCGGCCCCGCCTCTGCGCCCGCCCCGTCCCGCCCTCGGCGGTGGCCCCGCTGCTGTCCTCGCCCTGTCCTGNAGAGACCCTGTTGTATTTGTGCTACTGTCTCTAAATGCTATCTTATAAATCATTTGTAGCTCTTAGTCTTCCCCCTGTGACTATAATTTGCTGTGGGATTTGCAGTCTATGTTTTTATTCGGTTCAGAATAAGACTCTCCAGGTTGAGTTAGGCTGCCACACCTCTGATGCTGACAAATGTACGTTTGCTGCTGCACTTGTAACACCAGGAGATACATAACTGTTCCGTAGTTGTACAAAAATATTATTAGTCAATTGAATTCTACAATATATTTCAGTATCATCCTAACTTTCAAGATGAGGAAACTGAGACAGGTGATCAAGGCAATCCTTTACCTTGCCCTACTGGAGTCACACAGTGTGTTCAAGGTGTTTGTCAAAAGCAGCAAACCATTGCAGAAATGGACATTTCAAAATCAATTCACTAAAATGATCTGGTTTAGACTTTCTTAAAATTTTTTACTGTGGGAAACATGCTCTGTATCAATATCTCATTAAAATATGTCATAATTGTAGAGTAGCTGCCACTGCTAAGCAGTTTACTTGTACAGCTTTGTTTGTGAACACTACAAGTCAGTTTTTAGCTAGCATGGATTTATCTCAGGGAGCTGGTTTATGGCAGCTTTTTCTTTATCTCATCTATAATTATCTTGAGGAGTAATTGTGAAGGATACTTTACATCCTCAACTTGTTGATTTAACGGCATGTTGATTCTTGTTGGAATTTTCTTGTTTGGTTTTTTTTTTAATGAAATGCTTCTACTTACTTCCTGTACTTCCCACTACCCAGTCCCACTTCTGACACATCCTAGTGCTGATGAGACTTGGAGAACTCATAAAGATGCTATCAAACAAGGAGAATTTTGGTGAGTCTCCATGTGCAGAAGAGACCAAGTGCACCATGCAGAGGAAGAAATCGTTTTCACTTGACACTTCTCTTTTGGACTGTTCTCCAAATTATTAAGGGTCCATTTTTTTCTTTACTTGAACGGAATAAGTAATAGAAAAGTTTAAATATGTGTATTATTTAAATCTTTATTTGGTAGTGGATTATATTACACAGTTCATCTCTATGAATATGGGTCTATTTTCCATAGATCCTGCCAAGAGACTTTCCATTCTGGGGCTTCCTTTTTATTTCTTCCAACTGTTTCTCTTTCTTATCCCTTCTGTTGTTATTCTCCTCCTGTCTCCTTGTTTTCACTACTGATGGAGGAGAAGCTTGGTTAGACTTTGACATCATAATATAAATGTTCTTGGCATTTGTTTCTTTCTATACTCTTTATAATTATTCTCCAGTGATTCCAATTGTATTTTCCAGTTGGAGACCATCATTGAGAACTGCATTGCTCAGCCAGAGTGTTCAAGGTGGAAATAATCTTTTGAGAGGATTCATAAGGAACATATTCTACATCAAGACAAGGCAGGAGGAACACATTGGCCAAAATGGTATTGGCTGTGTTGACCAGAGGAGAGAACACTTCTTATTCAGCTCTACATCTCCTGCCTAGTCCTTAACCTACTGCAAAGTCTATCTGCAACACAAAGCCTCCTGCCAAACTCGCCCTGAAAGTTCACCATCAGCAATAGTGGGATATGTGGAACTTCTTGGCCCAGCTTTCTCCAGCAGTGTGGCACTGGGTAAATGCATGAAATAGAGGTCTGTGTGCATGTGTCTGCATAATTTGAATCCTCTGATGTATTAAAGACAGATAGTTTCAAAATAATTAAAAAAAAGAAGTCATTTTACATCTGTGGAAGTAATTTGACTACCAGTTACTCTGATGGCCATAGTACTAGTCCTGTTAAAAGGGAATCAGTCCTCGTTCCTGCAAAAATAACCACTGGCATGGAGGCAGCAAAGTGCTGTTTTTTCACATGTGAAAGTATTTGAAGAACAAAGTCCTTTGTTTGTTTGTTTGTTTGTTTGCCTCTCTGTGTGTGTTTGTTTTCTCTACTTTTGGAACGTATTAGAAAGCATCCTGCTCTTGTTATTTCTTTTGAATAGTCTATTTTCTGTAGAAAGTAATATCCACATGGTATATTCCTATTCATCAAAACTGTGCCAAATATGTGCCATTTTAAAGCTAAATATATGTTATTTTATTTTATTTTAAAGTGAGCCAAAATACATACCGGGAACTTAGCTCCGGACGGTGTTGGTTCTATTTTCAAGTGAGTATTTACTGTGTGAGGCACTTCTGTGCAACAAGCGGAGTTGGTACGGGGCTGCTTTTTGAATGCAGAGCAGAAAGTAGTATTTCTTCCTCCTCTTACTGTGAAGTTACCTTTTAATTGTAAAAATATGGGGGGTTTTTTACTATTCTTGAGAAAGCATGTGAAGCATGACCATATGTGCCTAATGCAGTAATACCTGACTCCCTAGCACTCCCTTTTCACTTGTATTTTAGGAGTGTTTCTCCATAGGACAAAGAAAGTATTCAGTTTGAGGAAAACAAAAAGTTAGTACTTAGGACATTCTGTGTCAACTCATATTCTTCCATAGGTGACTGGATGATGTATAGGGGTGTATTTTTGGTCCCATTTTTATTTGGTCTCAATGTCATGTGCTGGTAATATTTTTCTTCCTTTACTATACACTAAAACAAAGCTTGACATCAGACAAGAATAAATAAAATAGGGAGACTTCTAGAGTTACATGACCACATGGTAAATAACTTCCCTTTTCATTATTTTACTTTATAAAATGTTAAAAAATGTTCTTGCCTTTTTGTAAGGATTGCATTTTACATATGTGACTTAAGTTTTCCTTTCCTGGAAAAATCCCACAACATTACAGAGCAAATGTGTTAGCAAATGCTAAAACAAAAAGACTGTGTGTTATAACATGGCCAAATAAAGGATGTTATGAGGTTTATAAGGCAAAAAAGAAAAGTTTTATAAAGGATTAAGAGAAACCTAAACCAGCAATAATTACTCTTTGATCACATGAGATGAGTTCTACATGACCTTCACTCTCACTGACCTGGAGGAATCTAGTAATGGGAACTAGGAATAACTTTAAAATTTCATGTCTTATTTGGACAGTTAAACTGAGCTTTACTCGCAAATACAACATGGTTCTGTAGATTGAGTCTGGTCACTCTGGTTAAGAATTTGGTTATTTAGAATATGAGCTTGATCTCATTGAAACAGTTTGAAAAATCATGGTAGCTTCTCCGAGTAATCTCAACTGGGAAAAGAAATTTATCATCCTTGTCTAAATATGTAATACAGAATTGGGGGAGGGAGGGGTTGGAATTGAAATGTTGTCAAACTTCTAATTATTAAACTTCTGATATTCTTCTAACTAATAAACATTTAATTTCTTTTACTCCTGCATTTTCCAATTGAAAGTCAGAGAAAGCTGATTTTCAAGTGTCAACTGCATTAGCAACTTATTCAACAAGAGAATAAAATCACTTCTCTGAACAGGATTTCTGGTGTCACTGCATGAAAAGTAGCTGGTAAAGGCTTTAGAAATCAAGTTCCACTGTAGAGAGATTCTTTTGTAGGGAAAGAATGCTACATCTGAGACAAAGCAGGATACAAGACTCCTTCATGTTGAAGACCTTCTTAACAAGGACAAAAAAAAATAGAAGTGAAAATCCAGCAGATTACAAAATTCTAGAACATTAAAAAACCCATATGTATCTATTTGCATATGATAGGATGAATCAGTGTGCAATGTACATAATGGATTCAAAGATCAAACACTTTGACATAGTCAATTGATAAGAAAAATCTACAATTCCAAGAGCAATATATAAGTCAATTATTTTCTTTATTTAGGTTTGCTTTCTTTGATCTATATAAGGGAGAAGTCTTTATTCTGACAGTCTTCCTGTAAATGGAAAGGCAACATCCTTATGTAAAATTTCAGTAAATATTTCAGAATTTTGGGTGTAAAGGAGTAAATGACACTAACTCAATGGGTGCAGTGCTAACCCTGTCCCCTGAAACTGGCATAAATCTGTTGTGCAGCATGGAGGCAAGTGCTGAGGACTACAGCCTGGACTAGTTTCTTTCTTCCTGTAAGCACAGCTGACAAGTAATGCAAGAAAATTGTTAAGGGATGTTATTTTCGCATAGTTTTCTTGCCCCTTGCCACACAGGCACACCAGCAGCTGTTTTCAGCAATGGGGACCCTCTAAAATAGTTGTGCTGCTTAGGCATGAGTGTCTATCCACTGCCAGTGGATGTCCTTTAGGAGTTTCCAACTGTCCATCCCCTGCTGTTCATGTTCGTTCTGCCAAAACAAGATGCTTAAGCATCTGGCAGAAGGAAGTCGATCCATTATCATTTCTGAGATTAAAAATAACCTAACAGGTAATCAGTTTACCACCCTCCTGCTGATTAGTTTGAAGGCATAAGCATGTTGCATATGAATAACTTGCATAAGGATAACTTGGGTGCAGAGGGAAGTTTGGGGTAAACTTGAAGCATTTGCTGCTTCTGCTGGATGGATTTTTCCTGTTTTCTCTCAGTGGAAAGAGTAGGGTAGTTGGAAGGCTTCTTCTTTGCTTTCCTCCATGCTTTTTAACACAAATGTAAAGAATAATCTTTTGAATGGATGCTGCT
>WEKX01028925.1:34315-95674 GCA_013390025.1 Pitta sordida
TAAGCCAGGACTGTTGGTAAATTATAGAGAGTGGCTTGGCGAGTTCATCTGCTAGTTCTTTCATGACCCTCGGGTGGATGCCATCCGGTCCCATAGACTTGTGAGGGTCCAAGCCACTCAGCAAGCACCTTTAAAACTCCTCACTGAAACAAGAATGGATATTTCCTGATAATCAGAAACAGAAAGAAACCAGTAGGTAAGGAGTTCTGAGATTGCAAGATTATAAAAAGGAACTGCCTTAACTTTCCAGTAGAAGTGAGGATCTGGTAACATTTATACACTTGGCTTTGAGTTTGCAGAACATGACATGATGCACATGTTGTGTTCCATAACACAAAGAGAAGGTGGTACTTTATTAATGGGAATTGGACTGCTTTTGTTTGTTCCTGGCTTCTCCCTTTGCTTTATTCTTTTTCAAAAACTTAGTGCAAGAATTCAGAGATCGAGGGAACAGCAATGATGTAATCATAAAATACACATTTCAGAAAACAATATAAGCAAATATATTTTAAAAATCAGGGGAATACTTGATAGCCTACATATTTATAGCTGAAAGCTGTTCAGGAATAACTTTTTTGTTTGCTCAAAATTGTTCTAATCGCAAAACAAAAATCTTCCAGGATTCCAGGAGCTAATAAATCCATCAATCAGAAACCAAGGGATAAAAATATCTGAAATTGCCAATAGGATATAAAAATATATAAACAACCCCCCTCTGTTGAAAAATAAATTATGTCAAATGTAGAAAGGTAAAATTGACATTACGTCCAAAAATTTTTTTTCCCTTATTTTTAACTAAAGCCTCTTAAAGACACTCAATGGCCTCTTTAACCATGGATTTCTGAACTTTAATTGTTTTCATAATGTCTTAAGAATCCTTTAATGAAATTTTGATGGCTCCATTTTAAAAAAAAATATCTTCACAGTTTGGCTGAATTTTAATCCATGAACTAAAACCAATCTGATTTTGCAGCAGATCTATCTGAAAGTGGATACAGTGCATTTCTTTCACTGACATCACATTAGCTATTGGAGCTCATCCAGTCTCACTGGAGGTTCACATGCAAACCTGACTCACTGTGGGTCTTCCATTCATATCTGATCTGCTTCCAGATCTGATGTCAATGGAAGCACTGTATACTCCATGCTGATGCTATCCAGCTTGGACTCCCTCCAGAAGTTTAATGTTTTTCTCCAATTGCATCAGTGCCTCTGAACAAAAAGAGAATGACATCCGTATGTTGTAAGATTAAAGCCGAATCAACATTTCTAGTGAAAAAAAATGTACGCGCTTGTAGACCTGTAGTAGTATGGTGAAAGGGTAAATTTCTTGAAATAAAAGTTTTAGTCTCGAAGCTGCTGAGACCTCTGTGTTGCCTTTTCTTGAAAGATACATGTAGATAGCCATAGTTTTCTTTGGGCAGCTAAATTCTGAAGCGTGTAATTTAGTACATATTTTTAAGTAAGAGAAGATGATTTGGAAGTAAATATCTCAGTAAACTCCCATTTAAAGAAAGAGAAGGAACAGTTAACTCAGAAAGCTGATGAAGAGGGCTAGTAGCCTTTTGCTGCACGTGAACAAGGCTCATAGGTGTTTTCTGAGGAGAAATTTGTACTATTTCAGTTTCATAATGCAACAAATGCAAACAGATCCCAGGCAATACAACTCACTTGCATGCAGAGTGAGCCCAGCCTGGCATTTTAAAGTAAGCTGTTGAAGAAGTCTTCAAACTAGCATTATTCTTCCAAAAGCGAGATGTCCTCCACATAGACTTTATAGTAAGTGGTAATGTGAGCTGAATTCTTAGATCTCTATGAGATTAAGATGACATCAGCTCTTGTTTGCTATGGAAACTCAACAGATGGGTCTATGTACCACCTAGTTAGATAAACATGACCTTGATTTTAGCTCATCTGTGTTTCTTGACCAAAAACCTGATTACAGTTGTTTGAACTGTTTATTAGTTTCTATGAGTCTTTATTCATGGAACAACCACCACCAAATACTCTATTCAGAGCATTTGCAATATACCAAACTGCTTTGTAATGCATGATATAGAACAAAGCATGCGGCATTCTGAAATGATCACTTTGGAAACAGCTGAAGCATTTCAGGCCATTGTGTTCCTTCACCTCAAATCCTGGTGAAGAGTTGAAGGACTGAAAGAAAAGTTTCCTGGCATTTTTCTCTTCTCCATCGTGGACAGGAGAAGAACCATGGTATGCTGAGCTGGGAAAGCAACAAAAAATGGCAGCTGCCACCACTGCTACAATGTGCCCCTGGTCTGTCTGCAGGCATGTTCAAATGCACTTCGCAGAGAGTTTTCATAGTTTTCTAGAGCATTTTCTTTCACTGCTGTGTAGAAAAGCCACACATGGGAGATCCTTTTTTTATTAAATCTAAACATAAAAAGAAAAATCTCACAAATCTGTCTGTCTGGCTGTTTCCCAGTCATATGTCATCTGAATTACATTACCACAATATTCCAGACATTAAATTGAAGACAGTAGGAGCAAGTATAGTTGACATCTGTGCAAAATTTAAAACTAAGCAACTTCCAGTGGTTTCTTTAATCTCAGCCAAATTACGGCTTTTACCACACTCTTCCTTCTATAATGCCAATTTCTTTTCTTCTTTCCCTCAAATATATTCACAAGATCACAACCATGCAGCTGCAAGGCACCCTGTGCTGTTCCTGTGTGGGCTGGCCCTGTCAGGAGTCACACTGGGGGGAGGATCCTGGCTCATTCCTGAAGTGTCACTGCCCTGGATTCCTTGCTTTTTGGTGTCACCGGGAATGTGCATTGCCTGCAAGAAGTAATCGCTGCTGTACCAGGAATAGCTTTCATACTTTGTTTTGCCCAATATAGGAAAGAAATTAGTAAGAGTTAAATTTTTGGTCTAGGAGTGTTCAGTGCTGGAACATGGTATCCAGGGAGACTGTGAAGTCTCTGTCCTTGTGGGTTTCCAAGCCTTGCTTTGACACAGGCATGGTTGACCTGAGCTACAGGAGTTTGCACTAGGTCACCTTCAAGATCCCCTCCAATAAATGTTTTCAATAGTCACTGCTCTATCAGTGGGGAAATGGGCAATGGCCATTGATAGTGGCATGGCAGTGGTTGCTTAATTTTAACTATGATTTCTGACAACACCTTAGCAGTGAGGTGAAGGGGTTTTGTTTTCTCCTTTTCTAAGGCCTCAAAGATGGTAATGGCATACACATGCCTGGTGAACAGTCAAAGATGTGGTTAAAGTGAGCAAGCAACTTTTCGTTCAGGTCAACTAAGTGCCCTGATGAGTAGCGATGGTGGAGTAAGCCACAGCCCAAGGCAAAGCCTGCTGTGGTCAGACAATTAGAAGCCAAATCCCATGCACACACTTAGAAGGGGGAAAGAGGGAGAAAGCAACATAGTTATTTTGCCAAGGCTGGAACATTCCTGTCCTAAATCAGCAGTGCAGGCAGAGGCTGTCCACCCTGATGCTACAGATTCCCCTTGACTCCTGCCCTTTAGTGCCCACCACTGTCCCCGGGACTCCTCTCTGCAGTGTGCCCATGACACAGGCCGGCACACATAGGAGCAAATCAGGATGTCTTGTAATTCCTTCATCCCCTTGTTTTCATCTGTGTTTGTTCAGCTGTGAGTATATTTGGAAAGTCATTGGTGGTGACTGGGTTGCTTTGACATTGCAGAAGGAAGAGTGTGGTAAAGGCACTGTGTTTTCCACATTATCTAATTGATACCATTCTTCTTTCCCCTTAATAGAAACAATCCACTGTGGCTTTGAGATTGCCCTAACCACATAGGCCAGGAAAAAAAAAAAGGAATAATTTTCCATTTTGGCTCGGTATGTCCAAATGTGAATATTATTTTCTATGGAGTTGATCAGACAAATGTAAATAAAACACTGTAAATTGCCTCAGTAGAAATATAATGCTACCACCTTTAATATTTCCATCAATAACTATTTTTGGTGTGGAAAAGCTGTGATTTTGCATGTTTTTTTCCCAAGAAGGAGAGTAATAAAATAAGCTGAGAAAACATTGCCATTTCCTACCACAACAAAATGAATACTTTGCATAGACATATATCCAAATGCTAGTAGAAACTAACATTTTATTTTCTGCTCTAGATATTAGTATTTGGAGGCTCTAAAGCACAGAAATTCAAGTTGGGAGTATACTTCCTTGTTTTTAAAACTCAAACTCATGTTCTACAATATGGGCTTAGAAGTGTTGTCTTTCAGAGGCTGCAAATTGTGAGGAACGCAAGGAGGACCATATCTTAATCTTAATTTTGCAGGACACCAATGGCTGTTCGATGTATCCCTCTGAGTTCAGTGTTGTGTTTTTAAGGTTGTACAATCTTTTGCATAGTGGAGGGAAATGAAGATCTTCTTATACGTCTCGGAAGTTCCGTTTCTTATGGGTTTGTTGTCTCTCAGATGTGATAATTGCATCGGGAGCTCTGCATTGTGTTGCAAGGTAGGGTGGTTGGATACAGTTCTTGGGACAGGGAGGTGACAGAAAATAATGGAGGCCAAGCAGACTATGAGAAGGACCCTGGCACATGTGACTGAACTACCAGCCATTATTCTTCCCCACCTACTCAGTCCACTCATTTGTAAGTGAAATTGGGATGAGACAGTGGTGCTCTGGCAACTACCACATGTATGTTTCGCCTTGTTTGTCAGGCAGAATGTACCCACTGATCTCTATGCTCTTAGCATAGGAAGGAAGTCCAGAGACCTCCTCTCTCCTGAACTGCCAGCAAAAGGCGGTAAGTAAAGCATGTATAAAGACTCCACCATGTCTATTATTTGTTTGTTGGGTGCTGGCAGCTTGCCTTTGGCACTGCAAGGCAGAAATGTGAATTACAACCAGACCCCGTAACATCTTCACTTTGTGATCCAGACTTCAACTTTTGTATCTCCACAGGCAAAGTGAGTTTTAATGAAGTGTGTGGGGCATGTCTTGTAAGTCTGTGCATATTGTTCTCTCTGAGAAATCAGAGAAGATGGAAAGATATATGGTGTTTTATTTCTATTTCCTTGTTATTTTCATTTACTTGTTATTCAATTATGTTTTTTAAACCGCTATGAACAATGAGGTTTGAATAAATAGTCCAACTGGTTTTTAACATCAGCCAGATATCTGATACCTTCTTGGCAATCTGGGATCCAGAAATCAATGAATAAATTGCCATCATACAGTGAATAAAATAGTCATCTGAATAAGTACAGCACAGATGTGCCCTTTCACTTCACTAACTTGTACTGTAGGCAGAATACCTTAAACATGATGCAATTTTACTTTTCATAATACATGCTTCTTTGTGAAACAACATATGTCTTCAGTTGTGATGGTTTAAAGGTACTGCTATAAATGATGGCTATTATTGTGTCTGTTGCACTTGGATAGTCATTCTAGAAACCTTTTTTTCCCTGCTAGTAGAAGAGATCACTTCAACATAAATTAGCTGAATAAAAATATTTATTAAAACAACAGTCGACAATCTGCTCCTCCTAGCATGCATCCTGTATGGTATTAGAGTGAAAGCACATATTATCATGTTACTAAAAAGAAAACTATTGAAGTAAAAAGATTTATAAAAGAATAACAGTAAACAATCTGCTCAGTCAGGCATCCTAACTACTTAGGTGTGTAATTATAGAAATGACACAATGTTTATGCAAGTGTCTTCAGAATAACAATAAAGTGCAATGTGTTTTCTATCAAGGAAGATTTACTTAAATAAATACGCAATTAGCCTGGCAGGGCTACTCATATGACAACAGAGGATTAAACAGGGAGAGGCATTCCCTAATGCATAGTCAAAAGGGCATAAAGGCAAGCTATGGAATATGAGATTTCATTGGTGTCTGAAAGGTTAGTGCTCAGTGTCATTTCTCTTTAGCTGTGTTTCAGGTATTTGTGCAGAAGGGGTGGGTGTCGTAAACAGAGCTTAAAACACTGACACTCAAGGCTCTCCACTGTGTCAAGTGAATGAGAAGTTGAAAAGGTGATAGGATGCCTCTTTGCATTTAGTGCTCATGTGTGTCTTGCTTTGTCACTGTCACTTTCTTTTACGCTTTTTATATCTTGTTTACTCCTGGTCCAAGAAAAAATCTGACCTCTACGTCTTACTTCTAGATATCTCTTCTAATCACTCAACTTACAGAGAAAATTCATCCTCTTTGCATCAAATTCTTACTCTTTATAGCCCTCTTTCATCTCCAATCTTCCCACTCTGACAGGAAAATGTGCCCTGCGGCAGTGCCTTATGATGTCAGAATGAGAGGCTTCTGGCTGGATGAGCAAAAGAGTATTTAAAAGGCAATTTTAAATGTATGAGTTCCGACCACAGAGTCATCACTGGCTTCAAAAATGAAGGGAAAGGCTTCTCTGTAGCTTGACCTACAGTTTGTCTTCTGCAGCATCTAAAATACTAACAGAGCAGAATACTCTGCTGATTTGAGGGGTGGCATTCTGCATCCATTCTGTGTGAGGGTTCGTGATGGCTGGTGTGTTGAGTCCTCACTATTTTGTCCATTGTGTTTCCTGTAGCATTTCAGCAGATCTGAGACTGGCAAAGTGCTCTACTCTAGTAGTCAATATAGTTTGTCATGGTATTTAAGCCACATTAATAGACTACTCCCAGTCCAGCTATTTTGCTACAGTACTGTCATGGTTTGACCCTGGCTGGATGCCAGAGACCCACCCCAACTTCTCCTGGAGGAGAAAACTAAAAAAAAACAAACTGGAAAATAAAATAAAACTGGTCACAGGCAAAATAAGCAAGGCAAAACTATAAATAAAGAACATAAAGGGTTTATTTTCTAACTAACAAGCTCAGAACTGCAAGGGAAGCATCATTTAGAAGGCAACCTTTCTCCCCCCACCCCTCCTTCTCTTACAATAGATGTAATATTCCCTTTTCCACCAGGAGAAAAAGGGGGAACATAGGGTAGGGGTAAACCAGGCAGGTTGGTATTTCTGAACAGATCCAGGGTAGGAACCATCTCTCTGCCCTTCCANGACTCTACACGCTGGTGAACATGATCTCACACCCTGGCATAGCAGAGATTACCTCACACCCTCATCTTGGGCTAGTCCAAGGTGACCAAGGTGGCTAGTAAAACTGGATTGGGTTGCCTTAAAAGTTCAAAAATATTTTGGCCACATTTTCCATAGGTGGAAGTGGAAGATGGGATTAAGGGTCAGTAATCTGAGGTGAAAACTCTGAAGATTTGGGTTCAAGGCATATTCTATAATAGTATGATAATACAAAAGGGCAGCAAGTATTGCTGCTATGGGGACCAGTGTTCCTCTTCTTAAGTAGCCTGATAGACCGTTGTAAGTGATTTTGAAAACTAGATTATCATAATTTTTACCTGGGATTGTTATCCTAAAATTGTTGCCCTATCCTCTTTTTGTTTTTGCTTTCCCTAGCCTTCCTCATGTTTCCCTAAATTCTCCAAAGGGGATCCTGGAAATATCAGCCCTCTGTTGCTCTAAGTTATGCAAGGAATTTAACATACTTAATCCAGTAAGTAATCCAGACTTGAATATAGATGCCAGGAATAACTAGAATAATAGAATAACTAGAAGTCTTTTGAAATCCAGATGGATTTGGGTCAACAGGGTTCTTGGTGTGAACAGGCAAATACCCTGTGCCCTCTGCTTACTGAACTCAGGAGGAAAATGGGACCAGAAACAGACATAGACCAAAGCATGCGACACCTTTAAGTCCAAATCAATGTTCTGAAGGGCAGCATGGTAGCTAAGGGTGGACACTACTTCAATAGCTAGGAAGGAATCAAGGCCTTCCTGGGGAAGGACAGGGCTGGATAGGCATCAAAAATTAGCAAGATCCAACAAATCAGCTGCTGGTTTGACATTCAAAGACTCTCTCTACCAGCAAAGTTCTCTCCAAAAAACACACAGTATATACCACACTTTTAGATCCTTGGCTTCAGGGTGGTGCATGTGACATCTTGATTGTACAGTTGTGCCCCTTCTGTTGCTGGGACATTTGCTGTGGGGCTGTGATTTTCTCACAGAGTGCTGATCCCCAGGCTTTGAGCAGGGTCCTAAGTCGTCCAAAGCCAACTACGTTTGCATTCAGGAGATGGAGATGAGCATTACAGCAGTCTCTGTAAGTGTATTAATCAAACTGGGGCGAGCCTTGCAGTGGTGTGACCCTGCAGTGTTGGTACATCCAGCCAGTGTCAGCTTACCAAGTGCTGAAGTTGTCTGTGACCCTTTGAGTTCCTGACCTGCATTGAACCAAGCTGTGAGTCCTCCCACAGCAGGAGAAGTTAAATGACTTTTGGGGCACTTAAGGAGACTGTGTAAAAATATTGGAAGTTTGTCAGCACTTGCGTGATTTAGCCTAAATCCTCTCAGCAGAGCGAATATTCGCAGTCTGAGGGGAAATCTTGCCTGTAGCTGTGTGCAAGCCAACTAACTTGGTCTGAAAGGACCAAATTAACCTTGGATAAGAGCTTTTTGTGCATGGATGGTTAGTGGATTAAAAGAGATGTCTAAGTGAAAGCCCGAGATAAGTGATGAGGAGGAGCAGCCCTGGCCATACACTTGTTCAGAAGGGCCCTGTTTCTCTCAAGGGGAATTTCTTGTCTGAAATAAAGACATTGAGGTACTGGAGCATGTCCAGAGAAGGGCAATGGAGCTGGTAAAGGGTCCAGAGCCCAAGTTTGACTAGGAGTGGCTAAGGGATATGGGGTTGTTTAGATTGGAGAAAAGGAAGCTCAAGGGGAAACCATACTGCTCTCTACAACTACCTGAAAGGAAGACCTAGTAGCAAGACGGGGGTCATTCCTGGGTAACAAGCAATAGAATGAGAGGGAGCGGCCTCAGGCTGCATTGGGGGAGGTTGAGATTGGATATCATGAAAAATGTCTTCATGGAAATTGTCAAGCATTGGGGCAGGCAGCTCAGGGAGTCACATCCCTGGAAGTACTTTGAAAGACCTGCAGATGTTGCACTTAGGGCCATGATTTAGAGGTGGGCTTGGCAATGTTGGGTTAGCAGTTGGACTTGGTGATCTCAAGAATGTCCTCCAGCCATAAGAGTTCACAGGTTCACAGGTTCCTCTGAGTTGGAAGGGACCCAGAGGATCATCTAGTCCAACTCCCAAACAGCCTCCCACCAACTAGACCATGTCACTAAGCTCCTCATCGAGTCTTCTCTAAACATCTCCAGGAATGGCGACTCCACCACCTCCCTGGGCAGACCATTCCACGGAGCGATCACTCTCTCTGTGGAAAACCGCTTCCTAACATCCAGTTCTATGACTCTCCCACCCCACTCCTTGGTGCTGTGGGGGTTGCAGCTGGCGGGGACTGCAAAGCAGACGTCTTCCAGAGCTGCTGGCAAAACTCCATAGGAAATTCAGGCCCATTCACACTTGACAGGTGAATAAGAGACCACTTGCCACTCCCCAGCATGTGGCCACCTTGGTTGCAGCCCACCATACACCCGCCAGCATTTGGAGAGCAGAGATCAAGTCAAGGAAAAGGGGTGGCACTGCATCCAGAGGGCATGTTTGCTATGAAAAGTGGAACTCGTATACAATCACCCTGTCATGCCTTTTAAAAGTCATTGCAGCTTGGAAAACAAATACTGCATGATAGTTTTGGTAGGAGGAAAAATTGTGTCTTTAGTTGCATCACTTTATAAGTGGATTTAGTCACTTATTCCTTACGTGGGACTTTCTATTTGACATCAGATCATTGTGCATTGTTAAGATGAGTACAAGCAATTACCGCATCTTTTTTTGGAATGGCAGGGGTGGCAGCAGAGAGTTCACAAGTGCAGTAACCCTTTTTGGACATCATCTGCTTTCAGGGAGCAGCAGGC
The DNA here is from genome assembly GCA_013390025.1 of Pitta sordida. Classification (NCBI taxonomy): domain Eukaryota; kingdom Metazoa; phylum Chordata; class Aves; order Passeriformes; family Pittidae; genus Pitta; species Pitta sordida. The sequence continues at coordinate 44,197 of WEKX01028925.1, forward strand.
CTAACCTGGTACCCATATTGCCATCTGCAGCCTGGGTGATATGTTCCAGTCATACCCTCCTCACTACAGGGAGAGGAAAGATGACTTATGGCAGCTGGTGGCATTTGCAGGACAGAGACAGGCTGCTGCATATTGGCTCCATGCTGATACAGGATCAGTGATTGCCTGACAGATTTAGATGAGACTATTCCTTGTCAAGATGCTTCCAAGTTACTGATAATATAAAATCAAAGGCTGTCTGGAGATGCTGCTCAGCACTAATAGTGTCTTGGAAAAAAACATCCAGAGAGAAAGGACAACAGCCAGCATGCATGTGCAGAGTGTGATTTACAGGTAGGACAACTAAATGAGTAGGTCTTTAAGACTCAAAATACAATTGAAGCTGCCTTAAACCATTCAGGGCTCCTTTTGTGTACCTTCAGAAAGGAGGAAGTAGCTGCTTTGCTGTTGTACTGTGAGCTCTCCTGTGGTGCCAGAATGGTCTTCATGCAGTCAAAGTCATACAGTAACAGTCCCAGATGTCTTTTAAGCTAAAATTTGGGTCCAACCTGCTGTGTAATGAGCAAAGATCAGGGAATCACAAAGATGCTTATAACCATTTTTTGATTCTCTGAATTTGACTGGAGACTAAATGGTTTAGACCAGAATCTCCAGTCTGCCCTCATTATTACGCTAAAAATATTTTACTGTGACTTTGTAGATGGTAAGCTTGACATAATATCCATGCTGTTATATTTAAGATTTAAGCCAGCCTTATAAGTAAACCTGTTATTTGCCCTACTAGGTAACTAATACAATGCAAATATATTTACAGAAATTACATTGACTTTATATATCAAATAAAATGAATATAAATTAATATAAAAATACATATATTTATGTTCTCTAACTAGAATCTGGAGTTAATAATAACTGAAGTTTGGAGTTAATTATAGCTGAAGCTTGGGCTATTCATTTTTATGTTTAGGACAATCCCCCTGAGGTTTCTGTGATGGGGATTTTATAGCCAGAGACAAAAAATTTCGCCACCACTGGAAACATACATATTCCTTTCAAATCACTTAGAGAAGGAAAATAATTGTCTTGCAGGAATATGCCCAGATAAAACCCAATGGTAGGAGTAGGTTAGTTATGGACGTTCTCTCTCCTAACTCCTATGTAATGCAGACTGTAAAAATCACTGGGAAAACTTAAAGTACTCAGAGACAGAGAGCAAATACAAAATAAGTAGTTAAAATACCTTCATTTTCTAACCTGTCTGGAGAGACAACTAGCAGTAAGCAGAACTAACAAGTGGGTGAACTCATTCCTGAGAACTGGAATGTCATTAACCTGTGTTTGAGCTGACTAGGAAACAGTTTTCCTATCCTGTAGAATTTAAGATTTGTCTCTGACTTCCCATTCCTTTCACTGGAATGGAATCCAAAATTTACAAAGACTTTTTGTGAAGCATGAAGGTCCATGGAAGATCTTCCCAGCTTTTAGGGAGTCAAGGGTAAAGTGGCCGTGCTGGCCCTTTCTGTTTCTCAGGTGGGAGAGACTTCTATGTTTGAACTCCTCCATGCTCCCTTTGGCAAAAAGTACAAACTGGAAAAGAGAAATCATACAGGTTAAAGCTCAGTGGAAAATAACTCTTTAGAAGCCTTTAGAATATGATGAAAAAGCGTTTTATTTTGCTTTTTAAAAGGAAAACACAACCCCCATCCTGTAGTAGCTCTGTTTTGTATGCAAGCAAACACAATTCCCCCCAACAATAGCTCTATTTTGCATTCAAGAGTAGACACATTTCTCTTTGCTAATTTTTGTAGAGTACTTTCAGTAGAAAATGGGATTCGGTTCCAAGCATTAGTGCATCTTGCCAGTAGCTCATTTGCCTGGTGCCCCATGTGTCCCACTGAGTCCTGGGCCACTCTGTTGTGCTGTGAAGCAGCACTTCTCTGTGTTCTCCCCATGTCTTATAGTTTCTTGGTGTGTGCAATAATAATCATATACTGTGATTTAATTTGCCTTTTTTTTTTTTAAGTGGATGTGGTCTCAGGCATCCTCTGTGACAAAAGCTGTTAGTCTGAACTGCTCTGTGAACCTGTCCCCGCCTCTTCAACTGGCAACCTTTTGGAGTTTTATATCTTAGACAGAGGAAGGACAAAACCCATGCATAGAAACTGAAATCACTACATTAATACGTGTGAATATGTCTCCTAAGCCCTGATACCCTTGTTTTTCATTATTTCCACAGTCAGAAAGAGATTTCTCACAAATATTTGTCACTGTGCACAAGGAAGCGCATAAGGAAGGAATGACATAAGTAAGTAAGTAGACAGACAGCTACCTAAAGGAAAGGACAAATGTGACAAATGTGGAAAATGTCTGCTGTGTCTGCTCTGAACATTATTTCCTGGAGATACGCACAATGGATTCAGAAGACCTTGAGTCTAGGTAACTGTAGTCTGCCTGGGTTTCATGACAGAAAAGTAAACACAAACATCATTCATAAAACATGCCCACAGTACATGCACTACAACCAACTGGGTCAGCTGGCAGAGTAAGAAGGGCCAGCTGATAAGACCTGGAAAGTCAGAGCAGCTGCACTTTAACCCTGGTTGCTATTTATTATTTATTCACTTTTTTCTGCTTAAGCTGGGACATGCAAACCAACACAAACTTGTTTTGCCTTTTAGACTATGTTTGAGCAGACCAAGTGGATGCCTGTCAGTGGGTTTACCTCATATGAGAGCACTTACCATAATCAACAAAGAGCAGGTGGAGAGGTGGTATGCATCAAGGCAGGACTTAGCAGCACTTTCTTGATTCAGAGCTGTCTACAACATGGGCTCTTATGAAAGGATACGTAGCCCTGGGTCCTACAAAGCGTGAAACCTGCTGCAGTTATGCTCATCTTGCTTGCCTACAGTCATCCCTGAGGGTAAGTATGCTGAAGCCAGCCTTGTTAACTGTGATGCCGCAAGGAGGCAAACTTAAACACCCACCAGAATAACCTACATCTGCTGTAAGACTTCCTTTGCTTATCAGTTGCCTCTAGTAAGATCTCTGACTAAATAAAGACAAATTTTTTCATGATGGAAAGAAAGAACTGGAAAAGAAAAGAAAGCCAGTGCTGCTTTTTACAGAAAGTCATGATTTTATTTTGTTTTTCTTCTGTTTGTCTTGCAAGTGGTGTGACGTGAGCCCTCTCTGAAGAAGAAAGCACATAGCTGCAGTTAGCTTGGGAATCAGTATGCTCTGAAGTACAAAAGCCTGGGCTCAGCTCTAACCACAGCAAGATGACTTCTGTTTTGAATCTGTTTCACATCTGTCCAAAGAGAGGCACAGGGAGCTGGAGTTCACAATTGAGTGGAAAATAGTGTATAGACATAACCATATGTAGGCTGGAGAACCTTTAAGCACAAAGAAATAAAGAGAAATAAAAGGAAACACATCTCATGTTAACATCAGCTAGAGAAGTTTAATGTGATCTTCACCTAGCAATGCAGCTAAGGATTTAGCTCTGTCATCTTGCTCAGGAATGGGAGATTGATGCTGAAAGAAGAATATAACTGGTGCTTGCAGAGTGGATTTTTTTTTTTTTTTTCTGTGTGTTGGTCAAACTGTATGTTTAAAAGAGGAACTAAATGCTTTTTACCTGAATTGGCCATCATTGTGCCTGGTTAGTTCTCAAGATAAGAAAGGATTGAAGAGGACTCACAGGTCATAGATAGTGCAAATCTATACAACACTTTTTCCCATATGAACTTACTTAAACATCAGTGCCAGACTAGCAGCTAAATGGTGGAAGGAGAGCTGACATGAGGAGTCTGAGAGAGTTTCCTCAAGGTCTGTATCTTAACTGGCCATGCAAGTTGTGTGATAAAGATTGATGACATAGTGACAGTCTCACCATAAGCTACGTGACCCAACAGTCTGGCTTCAAAATCAGCCAAGAAGTTGTTCTTTGAAGTTTCTTGCCTGAACTTTAATTTGTTCTCTTTGGGCCTAACAAGTTTCCATCTCTCTGGTTTTGTAAGTGAGATATGAAGCAGAATTCATAATCTTTGAAGGAGATCTGCAAGTATTTCAGCCATGAACTACTGCCATTTTATTACTAGGCTTCATTTTTTTGTAGTTTCAACTCCATTGTTGCTTCTGATGAAGTAAATGGTGATACAGAGCAATGTCTTTTTAGTTTTGTCTCCTCCTAAATGAATTCTAGCTTTGTTTCTCAGCGTAATGCAGGCCCTACATCTAGTTTACCTTTGATTTATGCTCTGTTGAAAGTTAGAAGCCTTCATGAAGCCTGCTGGCTAATAATTAATTAAGCTCATTTTAAGTCATTAATCTATTGTTTTGCATGATCTTTCCAGAACACATTAAAGATGTCTGATGCCATGTTTATTGTCAGTCCTTTTAATGCAAGTCTTCGCTATAACTGCCTACCTTTATTTTCCATTTGCATCACTTGCAAATGATTATCTGTACAAGCCTAATGGTTTACAGTAACCCTTCAAAAATTAGGTACTTGATGTGAACCCATTTAAGATGATTTTTTTACAAAGTCTTGTATTTCACCCAAGCACCTTATGAACAGAAAGCCAAGTGCACTAGATACATCAGCATTATGATAGCCTAAACCCATTTGCTGTGGTATTGAGGACTGACACACAAATGACCCTGGGCCTCAGTACATGAAAATTACTTGTAATTGCTCTATATTTTCCAACCTTGAACATGTTCATCTCATAATTCTTTGGTATAGACTCCTTTGAGCTGGCTCTAGCATTATCACAGGAAATTCTGAGATCTCTGTTGGAGCTCTCCAGTTTGCAACTGAGTAGCTGACCCATTTTTGTTTAGGGCAATGTGCCTTTGGTTATAAAATCATCATTCTTTATAAGCTTCTTGCAGGGAGACAAGTGGATGTATTTTTTACTCTGTGCGACATTTTTAAACAGATAGACACAACATGCCCAGTGCTTTTTAATATTTATTTCATGAAAAATGGAGGTATTTGGCCTAGAATTTCAATTTGATTTATATTCAGAATTTCTCTTAACATGTTTCAGTTTAACTGGTATCAAAACATGAACATTAGCTTTAATCATTACTAAAGGTTCCCATGTGGTTTAATAGTGAGAGGGATTGTTGGCTTTGCTCATTATTTCTCAAATTTCATAAACTGCATATCAAATTCACTAACTTTCATCCAAAATCAATTACTTTGAAAAGATATAGGAAAGAGGACCTTGAAAAAAATATATATTCCTGTCAGTCCATCCAATCTTGGTGCTGTCTCTCACTAGCTGGAATCATTGCTATACCTTAGTTGTAGCAACTTTGTGAAATGAAATGGCACCAAACTGCTCAGTAGCTGCTAGGTAGGAGTCCTCTGGTTTTTTTGCTGCATATTCAACTGAAATACTCTCTTTGTGTGAAGAGCTGTGAACGTAGGATAATTTCTTTATTCCAAGTCATCAGGAAATAATGTTTTTTCTCTTAGGAGGCCAAGATCCTTAAGAGTGAACAGAATGCAAATCAGAAGTGAAAAGGATTCAATTTCCACTTGCCAAGGGGAGGTTCCCATCTATTCTCAATAAAATGCATCAGTATTTTTGCCATTGACTCTCTTGAGAAAAGGGTCAGACCTTCATTCAAGGGAGGAGAGGGTATTTGGAACTTTTGTATTGTTAGCTAAAACAAAATGCTTAGGCTAAGTAGACCTGTGGCCAAGAAATACTCCCAGTTATACAAAGGTGCAAATCCCTAGAAATTATGTATTGGTAAGGTTGGAAGAGACCTCAGAGATGAAGTCCAACCTACCCAACACCCATCGTCTAAACCATGGCTCTAAGTGCCTCATTCAGCCTACTCTTAAACACCCCCAGGGATGGTGACTGCACCACCTTCATGGGCAACCCATTCCAATGATGGATCGCCCTTTCAGTGAAGAATTTCTTCCTGATATCAAGTCTAAACCTCCTCTGATAGAGGCTGAGACTGTGTCTTCTTGTTCTGTCGCCAGTTGTCTGAAAGAAGAGACGGACCCCCCTCTTCCTGACTACAACCTGCTTTCAGGTAATTATAGAGAGCAATGAGGTCACCCCTGAGCCTCCTCTTCTCGAGGCTAAACAACCCCAGCTCTCTCAATTGTTCCCCACAGGGCTTGTGCTCCAGCCCCTTCATCATCCTTGATGCCCTTCTCTGAACACATTCTCATATTTCAACATCTTTCTTAAACTGAGGGGCCAAGAACTGGACACAGTACTCAAGGTGCAGTCTAAGCAGTGCCGAGTACCGGTCTTGCCCGCCACAGCAATAAATCTACATAGGTTAAGAAGGTGCAGCAGTAGCTCTTATATACCAAGAATGGCAAATATGAATCAACTCATCAATACACATCTGGCTAAGAAAAGAATATTAAAAATTTTAACGAGTCATCAAGGTTGTGTCTATTCCTACCACCAGTCTAGAGAAACTCGTGGCAAAGAGTCAAACATAACCTTGCCTTCAAGTTTTGCCACCAATCTGCATGAACAATATACTCTTGGTACAGAGAATAAATGTTAACCAGTATACAAGTATAACACAAGTGTATATTTTTATCAGCCTACCTATTTTAAAGGACTGTGTCCCATGAAATTGCTCAGCAGTTTTTAAGAACTTGAATTTCTGTTGTCAGTAAACACGTCACATGGGCTGTGCAATGTAACTTACAGCTCAGCTACTGGCAGGAGATGTAAACCTGCATGAAATCTGTCTTTGCCACTGCAGGAAGATTTGTGGAGTCACTTCTTTCATCTTATGGTAGTTACTGCCCATACTTTTTAAAGAGCAGATAGTTTTCACTGGCTTTGATCACTAGTTCCTGAAAGAAACTATTAAAATTCAATGTAGTTTTGCTAGTTGAACCAGCTAAGAATGTTTCCGTCTATTTGCTCTTACAGCTCCAGAAGGATGTGTTATTCAAATTCCATTGGGATTTACCTTTCATCTTTACAGTCAAAAATATCCCTATTTTTTTTTTCGTTTTTCCCAGAGTAATATAAGAGCTGTGTACTAACATGTGCTACAAAAAATATGTTTCAAAAAAGTAGATTGTAACCATGTATTTGAATAACTTGGATTTATTTCAGCTAGAGTTCCAACACCTTTAATTGCATTTTTCAGTATTATTCATAGGATTTTGTTTGGAAAGAAGTAAGCTGGTATTGCAAACTGTCTTGTAAAATCTGAAGTTCCTTGCATATTCTTATGAAAATAAGCCAAAGAGCTAGCAAGGTTTGAAGTGACAGCTATGGGGCAAAAGTTATAGTATGTTAAATCACACAGCAAGAACAGAGAATTAAGAAGAGTAGATTGCTCAGAAAAAGGTATTAATCAGAAAAAGAACTTATCTGCACAAATATAGTTTGTGATCCATTAAATGTGTGAGGAATCATACCTCTAAAGGCCTCGTGCCATAAAACAGAGACAGCTGGAACAGAGACACTGAATGGAATAGATACGTATTAAACACCTTGTCTCCAAGTGGTTGCTGAGCACCACATGGCACCAAGAATAAAAATAGCCAAAGTAGAATGGTGAGGTTCACTCAGAGCCAAGACTCTCCAGAAATGTGGAAGGCAACAGAAGGAAATTTGGTAGTCACTTTTCTCTGTGTTTTTAAGTAAGCAGTGCCAATAGAAATTAAGACATTTAGAGGGTACCCTTGGTTTTGACACTGACTGGTTCTCAAAAGCTTGTTGCAGTTAATAATTTTCTGTTATTATATAGACCAGAGACTGACTGTGAAGTGATAGTACAGAGGAACCCTGAATTTCATGTAAAAAATGAAATATATGTGTAGGATTGGCCCAGAATATGCTGAGTCTTGCAATTTTGAGGGCTAAGAGGAGAATGGTCCCTAATGGGATCTGGGAAGAAAATTCAGAGAAAATACTGGAAAACCCAAAGTGAAGCTGAACAAAGCTCTTACAAGGTGCTTGTTAATGCACGTTAAGGAGAAATGTCACTTAGCACAGTTTACAGAGTTAACTCCACAGTTCTTTGACACTGCAGGCTTGATTTGGTATGCAAAAATCTCACCAAAACCCCAAGTCCTTCAGGTAAAAAAGGACTGCAGACATTCCTAGAGTTTGGCCAGCACAGGCAAAGGGTGACATTATGCCTCTACCTCACATGAACTCCACATAGCAGCAACAAATATGAGGACCATCAACCTGAAAGTAAATATGACAGCTGTTATTTCAAAGCTGCACACCAACACATAAACCACTGTTCCAAGAAACTCTTAAATGAGCCTAAAGAAAAGCCTCAAAGACAAATTGATGAAGACTTATTTATATACATCAGCCACAGAATTATTCGTGGTAGAGTAACAGTTAAATGGTAACGAGAGTATTAGTGCTACTTCATGAGTTAGAAGGAGGCCAGTTCTTTTATCTTATCTGTGGATATGATGCTCAAGAGATAGAAAAAAAATAAATGAGGATATCTTTAGAACATCTCAGAGGGGGTTGCTTTTACCCCTACTGGACTATTACTGGGCTGAGTATGCCCTCCCACTGGTATAGTAGCGCTGCATTCATTACCCTGCTGCACTTTGAGACAGTCACACCAGAGAGATGCATGTGGTACGATGGGGCACTGTCAAAACAAATGACTCACTGCTTCTTTATGTTAGTATTTAGGAGACATAAAAGTTCAGGTGTCAGTAGCATCACAGGCTTAACTGGACGTTGTTGTTAAGGTAGGTTGGCAGACAGGCTTGGACGTTCCCGGAATGCTGTGTTACCTGAACACTGCTCACTTGTCATTCACAGGGAGCTCCAGCAAATACCTATGTGGCATCAAGGCTATTCAGAGACATGTGCTCTACTCCTGGGAATTACTTAGTATACAGGAAAGTAGAAATGAGGCAGCCTTTGCCAAGGGCCTTGCAGCAAAATTGTGACTGAACAGCACAAGGAGCTTGATCTCATATGATTAACTGTTTCTATTCTTCTACAATGCCCTAATCAGTATTCTCTGCTAGCCAGAGTTGGGGCTTTAGAAACAAGATCTCTTATGCAATTCAGTAGAGCATTGACCTAGGTTCCTGTCCCTGGCTTGGACAGCAAAGCTAACTGGAAGAATTTCGCTTTTTTCCTGTCTTCAATATAAAGTACTTCAGTGAAAATACATTGGAAATTTTGTGTCTTTATCAGCACCTGGAAAGTAGAAGACAAGTTTTCTCTTTTCAGTTACAAGTTTTAATTTTACACACTTTTGAAAAAGAAAAAAGTTCTTTTTTGGATCTAAAAGAAATTGGAAGAGAAATCATTAGCAGAGCTTTTCACCTAGCTCCAATGTCATTCTTCAAGTATCTCTACCTTTTCCAGGTTTCTGATGGCAGTGTTAAACTAGGCAATTTGTAAAATTTAGTAGCTGTTATAATTTGTGATAGGAATTGTCATGAGACAATGCATTTGTTCAGCAAATCCATTTCTTCTTTTAATTAAGATTGATATACAAGTTCCATCTGGGTGTTGAATCAGTCCCCAGACAGCTCTGAAATTCTGCAGTTGTTTACAAGGGTGGCAATCCTTTGGTTGATTCCTCCAGCGTTACTTCCCTGCTTTGAAGAGACTGGCAGTGGTGAGTTCAAAGCAGGATGAGTAAATGTTTAGTAAAATTTTATCGAATGTAACAGAACTGATCAATGTCAATTTCCTTCTAAAGAAATGTTCTCTGGAAGGTGCTGTTCAGCAGAGCACAGCTGGTGTATTGCTCTCGATGGCATAAAGGGTTTTAAGAAATGGCTGGAAAGAACATGCATGTGCACAACATAACTTTCACTTACATCCAACACAGCCTCTCTATTCAGAGGCATAAAATTTTTTAAAAAATAAATTAAAAAATCACCACAGATAACTTCCAGGGCTTAATTTAACATCATCACCGAATGCATAGGATAGGACATATTGAGGTTGTTAGGCTATATGTTACTTGAGAGCCTTATGAAACATATGCTGCTAGCCACTCTGTCTGCTGCTTGCTTTGCAGAGCTATGGGAAGATATTTTGATGAGTAAAAGGCAAATGACCTGTGGTGTATCTGTCTGAGAAAGACTCTCTCAGTTAATGATAAACTGACTGCAACTACGCCGTGAAGAAGCTGTAGTCTCATTCTTGTAAAACAGAAGAGGTAGCTGTCAGGATGCTCATGTTTGAGAGCCCAAAATTTTTTAAAAGTCTTGACTTTCCCTGTTTAGTAATAGCCTCATTTCTTTCGCTTTCCCCATGAAGTCCCACCGAATTTTTCTATGGTGAAAAAAGTGGAATATGGCATATGCTGGCACTGAGGAAGATGAGGAGTTTAAGAAAAGACTGGATGAGGAGCTCAGTGCCATGGTCTGGCTGGGGGATGTAGGGCTGATGGTCCTGTGGGTCTCTCCTGGCTCAGAGTGGACTGTGAGCCTGTGAGGGATCTAGGTTTATGTTTACTACTCTGGGGTGTGCGTTCGGTCTCTGTACGGGAGTTAGCTGGTGAGTTGGACTAGATGATCCTTGTGGGTCCATTCCAACTCATGGTATTCTGTGATTCTGAGAGTAGCTAGCACCAAATACATTGATTATTATGTCCAGATATTGGCTTTGACTTCAGAAGAAGTGTGAAAAACCCCCAAGTTATTGTGTATTGCTACCAATTTTCTGTGCATGAAACAGTGGTCATACATGACTCTAAAAGGCAAAGATTTGGGCATAATAATTAAGTAATATGATCGAATGCTAGGATCAGGTATTTAATCACATAGGATAGTTGCATGCCTCATTGACTATGCAAATGCTCCCTGTGTGCTTTTAGGAGTGTGCCACATAATGCAAAACATATATTATCCTGTAAATATTAATGGTAAGTAATTTAAGATCAGTAGTTGCTTTCTTTTCAGAACAAATCAGACATGATGATTATGTTTCTGCCTTATTGGACTTGCTCTTTTGGGCCCATTTACTCAATCCTTGCTTGCTAGATTAGGAACTTCTTGAACAAATATAGTTGACTTCTTTCATCTTGATATACCCTCACAGAAGCCATTAATTGCCCAATGAGCCAAATGGACAATTAATGGTTTCTGTCAATATTGCATCAAAATAGTTATATATGAAACTTATAAATGGACCATAGCATGAAGTTTAAAGAATATACAGAAGAGTTGTGTTCTCATTTCTACATCCTATTTTACCATTGATTTGGGTTAGGTCCCTGAAACCCAGGCCTAGCAGAGGGCTGCAGAGTGTGATCCCCCAACACAGATAACTTGAGGACCTATCTAGAGCATGCTAATAGGATAGATAAAAGAGTGAAATTACAGCAATTTGGGGAACTATTTTGTGCTTTATGGAGGTTTCTTAAATCCCTTGAGTTTCATGGAGACAGACAATTACAACCTTGTGCTTGAAGAGCTAAAGGAAAGTACTTTTGGTCACATGAGATAAGGAGGTAGCAGAAGAGCTGAGACACAGCATCTCTTTGTCTGTAATGCCCCTACGGGCCATGATGCCAACAGTGGAAGAGTCAGCTGCCAGCAGAAGTGCAGTGCTTCCCCAGGAGCATGCCCAAAACACCGGTTTGGGTCCTGTAGGCCACATGTGAACATTCCATGGAGAGAGGCCAGAAAGGGGAACACCTCCACTAAAAGCTCAGTGTCTGAAGTAGCACATTACCAAGCTGTGCTTCTCCCCTTCCTCCTGTTGAATCCCTTGAATCTTAAAGTATTCAGCAAATTACATCCTGTCTTTGGCAAGAGTACAGTTTTCCTACCCAAATGAACTCACAGGTTGCTCTTTACAGGTAGACAACACTGGGACGTTGGCTTCCTTAGGCCAGGAAGTGAGGGAGCTGCATCCAGAGCTCCACCTTCCTCCCTGAATTTTCCAAATATCAGCAATCATTGTGTTGGAGACATGCAGAGAAGCCATGCCACTTTAACAACTTTGCTGTTAAGCCCATGATTGGGAACACGTTCCCACTGTAGCAAATTTATGAGGATGCAGAGGAGGAAAGGTGTAACATTCCTTCTCTCCTGGGGCTTGGACCAGCAGGAGTTACTGTGGCAAGAGCAGGATGCTCAGAGAGGCTGTCTGAGGTACCTTGAACACACTTAAGCAAAAGCTCTTGTTTGGGGATTTACAGCACTAGATAACAGCTGAGTAAGTGTGTTTAGGACCTTGCTTTTCAGTCATTCTTACAATACATCCTGGAATCAGATCTTAGTCTTGGTTACTCACTTTTGCCATCTGTTGGAGTGGATTAATAAATCCTTTATATACAGAATAACATATGAATATATAGTTATGTGAAGAGATCTATGGACTTTAATTTATAAGTTTTCAATTTGTTGTAATTAATTCAGAAGGGAAGATATGCACAAAATATATGTTATTTCTGATGTAAAATTAACGGTGGTCATTTCATTACGAACACGGTAGTTACAAATATGTTGTCCTTCTTTTTATCAGCCAATATTTCAATGAACATTTGTCCAAATCTTCTTTCTTCTTTATCAGCAACATTTTGGCTGTCACAAACAAAAGGCTGGACTTTTTTTCCTCCATCAGGTTCCACTCAATATATACACTCAACATGTGTGCTGCTATACTTCCACAGAAATACGTAGATGTAAGTTATGTATGTAGATATACATCATGCTAAGACCAAAGGACGCAGTAAAAATAAACCACAATATTAAGAAAACTCAACTTCATTCATTCAAAGATGAACTAGTAATTTATTGCTATTGAGTACTGAATGTCACAAAATTTTGGAATCAGAAAACATCTCTATGGTTGAGTAACTTTTCTTTTTTAGCTTTTTAACTGGAATAATGTAGATTGATGCTACAGAAATTTACATGTGGAAATAAATTTACACACAAGTAAACTTGTTTAGTTCAAACAGAACTAGTAAATTCATGTTACCCTAGTGCTTACTTAGAAGGAATATGTTTTCACTTGTATAGGGAACATGTGTTGTCCTTTATTAAATGAAGAAAATACGTCCACATACAAATGTGAAAAGAGATAAGTAAAGGAAAAATATGCAAGCTGAAAGCAAAATTCCTCTTTGCCCTTTAGTTTACTAAGATAATATTTGTTCAATACATGTTAAACAAAAAAAGCCAAACCATGTTATCTTACATTTGGCTATTTTCCTAGTGAGACTTGGTTTGTCCTTCTCTGATTTGATTCTGAGTTTGACAACCTGAAAAATATATTTCCAAGATGAGAATATCTTCTCTATGAGATAAATATTATCTTTTTATATTGACAGATACATGGACCTCCAATACAAAAGGTGTGATAACTATGACTACTGCTAAATTATTTTCTTGGCTGCCATCCCAATAAATGAGTCATATTTAGTCAAGATTTTTCTTTTATTACACGCCTGGAGTTAGTACCCTGGAGACTTAGTGGTTACTAATGGTTACTTGGACAGAGAAGTGAAGGAAGAGGTAAGGCAGAAAAAGGGATACACGTAAGGTGTATTTTTCTAAGTCCTGCTGTGAGACTGCAAGAGTGAAAGCTGAAGACTCTTTCCCTTTCCCCCCAATATCTGTCTTTGGGGGGCTGAAAAATGCACTTTTTATTGTTTTAAAAAAAAAGAGATTGATGGTAACTCCCTTTTTGAGTAGTCCTAAAAAAACCTGTGACAGAAAGTTAGGAAAAAGAAAAGATCTTATTTAGATCCGGCATCTGTGAAATAACAGGTGGGGGACAATATACTCTAGGTGCTCCCCACCTCAGTCCCCCAACATCTAGCTGTATAAGCGATGCTGTAAAAAAGAGCACTAAAGGATATATAGTATGATATATAATGTATACTGTATAATACGTATATATAAAAAGTATATATGTATAAAAAAGTTTCTAGGTAAAACTAAATTCAGTAATTAGTCTAACCATGTAATATTAATTTTTCTGTATTTCATGTAATTGTCTCTTCCAAATGTCAGCTCATATATCTGGAATTCAGATCATATTGCTGCTTCATGTCACTATCATTTGATCTAATATCCAAAAGGTTTTATTACTGGTTAAAGAAGTAAGTGAAATGCCTACTTAGCCAAATGCCTACATTTCAGCTGCTTCACCAGATGACCAGTTTGCCCGAATGACTGTGACAGGAACTAGAGCTACTGAAGCTCCCTCATTCATCATTGCTCATTGACCTTTAACAGCAGCCAAACTACATTTGAGTGTAGTTTAGGTATCCAGGGGGGGGTTGTGAGTTGCTGGGGAAGGGGATGGAGTAGAGAGCAAGAAGGGAGAAAAGAGGGTTATTCTTTCTTGGGGTGACACTGACCCCATTTACAATCAATCACAAGAATACCATGATGCCAAAGATGTGTGGACCAGAGTGTCGCTGTACAATTAAATGCTGGGTCTTGTTATTTGAAAAGAATATATATTTCTCCATTTAGAGCTCTGAAATGAGTAATTCCTGTTACTGAAATAAAGTTATGTGGGAGTAAAATAGTCCTTAGTACTGGAATTCAGTTGCCAGTTTAGCTCTCTGCCCTACAGTTTTGTGGCTAATCTGGGCACAGAGAAAGGATTTCCAGCTGTTCTGTGCTTTCCTTCTGGAGGGATTTTATTGAGTGCTTGTGTATATATGTGTGACAGCACCTCTTTCAAGCACTGGATGCAACAGCCAGGGAGGCTTATTGGTGGGTCTGGTTTGTTGAGGGGGGTTTGTTTGGTTTATTTGAGGTTTTTCTTTGTGTATTTGATTTTTTTTTCTTTGCATCCCAGAGGAAACAGCTGGTGAAAAGATTTTATATAGACCTGCAGACTTCTTATGCCAGTTTATTTGAGCTGTTTGTTATGTTTGAGTTAATTTGTCCCATGTTTAAAAAATGTGGATTCCTAAAGAATGTTTATGTGCATGAGAAACATGAAAAATAAACAAATATTTCAGTAATACCACCCAAATTGTCCTGATGTTGTTGGATGAAATAAATCAATGTGGGTATTTTCAGTGTGATGAACAAACACTTGGGAACATATTCCTAAAAAGAGTCCCTTCAGCATTGGCAATGACCCACTTTGTTACTTGAAGTCAATGAAAAGACATTTGCAAGTAAGAATTACTCACACATGGTCTTCAGTGTGGGAACTTGTACCAGCCGCCACAGATGAAATAAAATGTCAGATAGTTGTACTAAATCTTGCTAGGGGAAAGATGGAAACCTATTTATGTCTAGCAATATAAACTTAAAACTTCAGGTTGTTTAATAAGTAGAACTTCCTGAAAGCATTTGTGCAAAAATCTCCATCTTTTATATGGTTTTGATTTGCTAAATAGCTTCTCCCCTAGTTGCTCTGTTTGAGTTCAGGGCCTCAACATTTTGCAAGAAATAATCATTTTTCACATGATTAACAGACAAAAGGAGCAGACAGGCAAAATGACGTCCTCTGTTCCTTTAGTATTTTTAAATAATTAGTCCATTTTGTTTTAATATAAAGCAGATTTTTCAATTTCATTGTAAGAACAAGATACATTCATGAAAAAATGCTTAAGTACAGCTTTTTCTCAAAACCAAACCACCTATTTCTTCCTTTTTCTGCTCTTCCTTATTAGAGTATGTCTTTAGCCTAAACCAATGAACAAGAATTAATCACCTTTGTCATGCTGAAAGATACATTTCATTATATTAACAGTTTGTTTTGCATCACTTACAGGGGAAGACCGTCAGCTGATGTGAAATGATCTCTGATGAGGTTAATAAACTGGTCTCTAAGAAGATTGACGCAGATCCAATCTTGCTTTTTCAAGGCCATATAACTGAAGTTGTTTATGATATAAATATAATTCACAGATTGCCTTTCAAATTGTTCATAATTCTGCCGCTGTAACTGTTGCTGTCTTAGTTACTGCTTCATATATACCGATTTTCTGAATTGCTGCTTTACTTGCTTCCTTTCTTTTTTTTTCCCCCTTCCTCCTCCCGACTTAAGTCTCACTTTTTATTGTATGCCAAAGGCTAGCTTCAGTTAATCATGGATACACTTTTATACTTGCTTCTCAGTTACTTCCTGTGAACTTTGTGGCTAAAAATGTGTAATTTTTAGCAGCCGAGGCTTCGCTTCATTTCCATATCCAGGTTTTTTTACACACAGATTTTTTAATTTGCAACCATTGGTACCATCTAACTGAAGACATTCTTAAGAGACCAAAGCTGATTTTTTAGTAAGTCATCCTCATGGTGTCATTTACAGAGAGGAGTAGAATTCTTTCAACTCAAGTCCAGTGTCACTGTAAAATCCATGTCTACAGTTTCAGTGAAGAGCCAGAAACATACTGCATGTGCTGATTCTACTTGTGTGTTTATACGGAGCATAACTGTGATTTTCCATGTTGACATGAAATACAGCCTTCAGCCAGTGGGAGAGGCTTGCACACCAAGGCAGGAACATAAAAAAAACCAGCCAGTACATGGTGCCAAGACAGAATGCACTCTGAGGCTGGAACTCAAGGCTTAGGTATGCCAGAGGATGTATTTCCTTAAAAATATGTTAGGTAAACATCTGTAGCCTGTCAGCTGGATAGAAGGCAGTAAAGGGCAGTCTTTCAAATTGATCCTTAGTGCAAACAGATTAAGTGCAGCTTGCTTTTATTTCTGTCATCTACATCCATGTAATCCTTGTCATTGCAGCTAGTCATCCTTTTTTGATTTTGTAAGTGTAAGTAATCTGCTTTTAACTTTCACCTAACTTCAGTGTCCTCTTGCCTTTGAGAATTACCACATGAACTTGCTTGATGAATGGCTACCACCCACTCAATCCATCATTTCAGGGAAGCTGGGCTGCCTCATACTATTTCTTATGTAGAATAATTTCTGTGTTTTCATCTTTTGTTCTGCCTCTTAAAAAGATCAAGAGGTAAAACCCAACTCAATGTTCAAAGGTATGTGATTTAGAGAACCAAACAACAGAAATTTTTTAAAATTGTGTATTGTACAATAATCATGTACTTCAGAATTTCCTTATTTTTAATATGGAAAAAACAGAGAGAACTCTTCACTATTATTTTAATCAGCATAAATGTTGAGTTTCCAACTGTCCACATGGCAATTTACACTTCTACTGTAGCTGGTGGGAGGTGGTTTATTTTTCTTTGTGCTAATACAAGGATCTCACTTCCTGAGACAGCAAAGCTGCAGATCACAGTTGCACTGCATGGGTGAAAGGCTCAAAAGGAAAGAAAAAATATTTATTATATAATTTTTCTAAAATCTAGAAGAAAAATATACATTAATCTATTATCTATTATGTCAGGAAGATTAAAGTAGCTAATAAGCATATTTAACTGAACCACAGAATGGCTGAGTCTGGAAGGGACCTTTGGGAAGGTCATCTAGTCCCACCTCCCTGTTTAAGTTGATGAAAAAATTTCAACCTTGTCTTATCTATACAGACATTGGTGGAAAGATGCATTTTTAAAGAATTAATATGTAAAAACGTATTTTTTTATTCAGAACCTAGCCTGAGAAGAGAGGGGAGATTCTCAGCAGTTACACAACATCTTGGAATATTAGATGACAGAGTAACCTTTAGTTTTCCTACCCTTTATGTGTGCTATTTTCACATAAGCTCTGGGGATATCCAGGAGAGCAACCATACCAGTGTCTTCTCCCATGGGGCATTGGCACTGCTGCGGACACAGCACAGCTAGAAAGGCACTGCAGAGGGAAAACCTGGTCCAGCAGAAGACTTTTCCCTTTAGGCCTTGGCATGTGGGGAGAGCAGGGTGCCCTTGGTAAAGCTCAGTGAGTGACAGGGGCAGGCCTTGGAGGCAGAGAAAGCCCAGACCTAGGGCTGACGTGAGCCTGGAAATGGGCTGCCAGGAGAGATCACAGACTGCCAAAATTGCTCTCCCTCCAAAACCCAAGGTTGACTACTCTCATGAAGCTGCTCTCCTGTATATTCCTCTCCTGCACTTTCTGGACAAGGTGCTCTGGTACCTTGTGTCTGTGGTTACAGCACCAGCAGTATTTCCCTGGGCTTTCCTCAAGAATTATGGGGATTGCTTTACAAAGTGTGGTCATCACTGCATGGTTTTTCTGTTGTGGATGGCATTGCTGTTATTTTCCAGTTTGTTTCTTAAGGGAACAAGGCTTACATGAGTGTGGGGTTTGTCCAGCTGTCTGTCTCTTCCTTTCTTTTTGCCCAGTGGCAGATTTCAGCCAAATGTGAGAGAGGGTTAAAGCTCTCCCACATAATTAAGTGACAAATGCCATGAAAATAGAAAAATGAGTAGAGGATACAGATGCTGTAAATGCCCTTACTGTGGGAAAAGCTGCTGAGTAGTGTCTCACATCAGCAGGCACAAGAACAACCACATGGAAAAAGGGCCCCTGTAAATGCCCCAAACACAAAGTTGTCTTCAGCTGGGTTTGTGTCTCATGTATGCCAGAGCCGACCACTTGCAAGACAAAGTTACAAAGAAAGAGGGATTAATTCCTTCTGTGCCCAAATAGCTATTTGTTTTCTAATTGGAGTCCCCTCTAAGTGTTCTTTGGATTCAACCGGACTGCCCAGGGAGGTGGTGGAGTCGCCGTCCCTGGAGGTGTTTAAGAAAAGACTGGATGAGGAGCTTAGTGACATGGTCTAGCTGGGGGGTGTTGGGCTGGATGGTCCTGTGGGTCTCTCCTGGCTCGGAGTGAACTGTGCACCTGTGAGGGATCTAGGTTTATGTTTACCACTCTGGGGTGTGCGTTCTGTCTCTGTATGGGAGTTAGATGGTGAGTTGGACTAGATGACCCTTGTGGGTCCCTTCCAACTCATAGTATTCTGTGATTCTGTGAACTGTTTACATTTTTAAGAATGCCATTATCTATGTGCAAGCATGTATGTTGAGATGAATATGATTTAAACAGAAAAAATTCCAGCGTCCTTATTCTCTTTACGACCACTTCACCTGCAGTAGATCTGCACTTCAACAACTCACAAAAATGGGCACAGCTGCAACAATACATTGTGTTGTACTAACAGAACTGTGCCTGTAAGGAGAACTGAATTGACACTGTGGGCAAAGCCTACATATGTTTACAGTGTGCAGGATTTAAGAACAGAGAGTAGAGTCCACCTGAGCAATAAATAAAATCAGATCATACCATGGTACAGTGAACCCCTACCCTTCATGGAGGTGCAACAGTTCCCCCTGCTAAAATGGCTGAAGTTAAGCAAGATCAAGAGCTCTGTATATTTTAAGTTGACAAATTTTAAATATCAGCCATTAAGCATCCTGGAATAACACTGAATGAGAGATACATGGAGACAAATCAGGCAGGCAAGTCCTACAGTGACCAAACATTCCAGCTCTGCGTGGCTGCATCTGAGGCACAGCTGGGGATTGGTGTCAGATTGTCCTGGTCAGTTTTAGGAGTACAGTAAATTTCAGCATCAGATAGATTACCTGAAAATTTAGAAGATGCCGGGAAGGTCAATTGCAAACCTCTTCCTGAGGTTCTGAATCTGATCACTCTTGCTTGTAGTTTTCCATTATACTGAAAATTTAGGATAATTTTTGTGGGATTTTAGCCACAATCCAGAAGAGTGGAGGTTGAAAAATAGATGCCTTTTGGCTTTGTAGCCCATAATTTGGGGAGTAGTTTACATCAGTGGCTCAGCCCAAAGTTCAAGGGAGGGAGGAGAGTCAAACTTCCTTCTCTGGTCGAGCTCTATTTGAAGAAACACTTTAAATCCTTTTAAGGATAGCCTGTGAAGGGTTTTTTATTAAGCAGATGCTCAGTTGTCTTTGTAGTAGCAGCCATGTCTTCAATATTCTGTGTTATTTCCAATATTTCTGCTAACATCAAACAAGAAAGAAAGGTTATAACCTTCCTCTTTATGTCTCTATTTTAACTCGGCTTGTTGTGCACTCCACTGAGTGATTTCAAGTTGCCTGCTCTTTGTGGCGTGTCATGGAGAGTGACTATGTGTAAAACACTATAGTATTTTAGCGCATATTCAGTACCAACAAGCCAGCATAAGTGAGTGGAGAAAACAGAAGCTTAATCATTACTTCATGTTCCCGGTGCATAAAGAGAGATACTGTCCACCCACACAGTCTGTAATCAATGCCAAATCTTTTGCAAACTTAGGGCTTTCGTTCAGCTCTTCTGATTTACACTTTTGTGTACTTCCTGGCTCTCATAATTCTGGTGATGTAATGAATTGATTGACCTGAAGATATTCTGCCACAATGCACAAAAAGAGGGGATGGGATAAACTCAGTAAAGCTGAGTTATAACTGATGAATCACAGAATATTCTGATTTGGAAGAGACCCACAAGGATCATTGAGTCCAACTCTTAAATAGCACCACTGCCTCCTGGCAGGAATCAAACCTGGGTCTCCTGGATATGTCATGTATCCTGCATGACAGACAGGGACACTTACCACTGTACTAAAGTGGATTTTTGAAGAGGAAGGTCCTCTCATAGGGAGAGGCTAGGAACAAAACCTCTTTGCAACTTAGTGGGCTTCCTGAGATACCATGGTGGCTCAGGCTTGGTAGGATGTCACCAGACTGTACACAGAGACACAGAGCTGTCACCTAGGACCTATTTCACTCAGTTACCCTGGCCTGGCCATTATTGCCAATATTTGCGAGCTGCTGCTTCTCTTTCCTCTCTATGTGGGTGATCCATAATCTCCTGAGCAGAGAATGGGTCCCTTTTGAATGAGATCTGAAATATGTCCATGGTGACATCACTTCATTAAAAAAGTGTCAATATAAGACGCTGAGGAAATCCAAGAACATTTCTCTACTGTCCTTGTTAAAAATAGATCATTTAAAATACTCTGTTGGGTTGTGATCACAAATAGATACGTCTTAGCCATGTGTAGATAGTGGACAAGTTTCTGAAGAAAATAATTCACCAGTTGAATACACATGGACTAAGAAAGACAAGAGGAAATACAAAACACTGGGGAGGTGGGTGTGGTGGACATCCTAATATCAAAATCATGAACCTTACATCAAAACTACCTAACAACCTATAGTATGCATGGAAATTATTCATTTCAAGGGTGAAATCTCCTAGTAATATGAATAAAGGACTATTGGAAAGGAAGCCTGTAAAACGGTGAGAGTGAGCTAGTGCATCCAAAATGGTTAAAATCCTATGCTTTCTCTCTTATTTGAAAATTCTTGTAGTTACACTGTAAATTAGAGCATCATCGATTGCCCCCCAAACTCAAACCAAACTGAAAACCTGTTACAGAGCTTGTTATAGGAGACATAGGGTAGTTTACTCTTTTTTGGTGCTACAACTACAGAATCTGTACTATTTACAATGTAGATAGCTTTTGAAAGCAGCAGTTGTTAGTAATATTTTGACAGTTTTTCTCATTTTGTCTATGGAAAAAAAGTGAAGATGGGTATTTTACACTAGAAGTTATAATCAAGATAGAATATGATGACCTAAACCAGCTTTACTGAAGGTTGACATCTGGTGTGTTAGAGGTCTAAGGAACCTAATCTATTTGCTTACGAATATACAATGGCAATAAAGATTATCAGAAAGGGCAAAGGAGGGGGATTCTTAATCTGAAATAGCTTTTATTTGCAACTTGTCTGCCCTCGGTGGGGTTGTGTGTGCATGCAGACACATACATGTTTGCTTAAATTCGGAAATATCACTGAGATATTATATGTGACAGTAACATAGTTTATTCATCAGTAAATGGGGTCAGCAAGCAGCTTATTTTATTTAATTTTCTTTCTCCTTTCTTCCTCCTTAATTTCCTATCAACAAAAATATTTTGTTCCTCTGTGGCTTCTCCTAATCTGGGTTGTATTTCTCCCTGCACATTGTGATCCTTTTTTAAAACCAGAGTAAATTTTGCTACTGATGTCACTGAGGACTGAGGTAAGCCTTTATATGTAAGTCTATTAGTGATCTAGAAAGATAAAACGAGGAAAACAACATAAAATCTTGCAATCCTGATATCCTTTTATATACAGTTCATGGGTTATTCTGAGTTGGAAGGGACCCACAGGATCATCTAGTCCAACTCCCAAGCGAACAACCACCCAGGGATCAGGCCCACAAATGTGGAACCACGGGCACCATGCTCCTGACAGGTCTAGTCACAACAATAATAAACACATTACAATTTAAAAAATTCTAAATTGCAAAAAACTTCTGCTAAAACACTCATTAGGCAATATGCATAATTAATTCATATATGGGAACAGAGCGAGATTATGAGGCCACATACAAATCAGGAGGCTTTGAGATTATGAGGTCGGGCTGATGATAAAGCAACAATCCAATTTACTAGTCTTGTTTTCTAGTAAGTATTTGGAGAATCTTCTCTACTGCAAGACCTTATCCTCCTATGCACTACAACATACAGAGTCTTTTGTATGGAAACTTAAGTGAGTATACATTTTGACAGAACCAAGAATATTGTAAGTGTACCTATTTCTTAGCATCTTCTTAGCAAGGGAAGCACTAATATCTGTACACTGCATGAGATTGTAAAGAATTGTTTTGATGAACTGAATGTAAAAATGTAAATTTCTTTTAAATATTTTTGAAATATTTTAAGAATTATTAATATTTAAATTTATTTTAATCTAAAATGTGAATTTAATATTTAAAAATTATTAATATTATATATTTGCCTTTTCAGGTCTGTTATGAATAGACCACTTTTGACTATTATGAATTAATTAGCATGATGTAATTTGTATTTAGAGTGTACAAATTACCTCTGGCCTCAGCAGAGCTGAATGAAAATGGCACCATGTAGGTCTCAAGGCTATGCTGGAGAACGATATTTTCTTGTAACTAAGATTCACTGTCAAATATCAGACTGGGTTCCTCTCCAGGAGGACCTATGTATGCAAAGAGTAATTATCTAGTCATATTTCCTTTCTTGGTGTGTTACAGTCTTTGTCATTGAAGGTTAGAACTAAACCTAACCTGAGGTCTGATCTATGGACTCTCATTGCAGCAAGGCTGTTTACAGGATATGGAGAAAATGTGCTGGAGAAAGTAGTGTGGAGAGAGGTGCTGAATTTGAAGTGAACAGTGATTATAAAGGTGCAAATTAACAAACCATCACTTCCTCTAATTAATACTGTATCTGGAGGCTTGTTGTAGTTGATAGCTAAGGGGTATTACCTCAAAAATCCTAAAGATAGCCGGGTGTCCTGTGCTTTGGTACCTCTCTGTGCTGGAGAGCCAGTGCAAGGATGAATGAACCTCAAGAGTCTCCTCAGTCTGAGGAAAGGTCACCAGAGGCTGCTGTGAAGACAGGCTAACTCACCCGGTGTGCCCCATCTTTGCCCCTGCCCAGAGGGGTACCTGGAGGGACTCCAAGGCCCCTGAGGCTGGTGCCAGGGGCACAGATTGCAGGTAGTGCTGAGGGCACTCTGGCAGCCCCTTGGCTCTGCCACCAGCTGGACACACAAATCACATCCTTGAGTATTTTAAGATAACCCTAAACCATGCCAGAGCCTTTTCTGTCCCATATTCAGACAAGAGCTGGAATAATTGAAGTAGGAAAATGCCTCACAGTGACATTTTCCTCAGCTGCTCTCAGCATCACAGGGCAAGACCATGGTTGAAGTTGCAGAGAGAGGGTTGGAAGGTGGTGATCACTGCTAAAAAAGATACTGGGCTCTGGGACTGTGGCTTCAGGATTTTTAAAATAAAAGGGATTCACAAATATTTCATTCAGGGATGTTCAGCTGGGATTTATTATAAAGCTTTAGTTTCTCCCTTTACACACTGGTTTACTTCCATGGGTAGACATTTTTTTTAATCTTGCGCGGTTTTTTATGCAGTGATGACTGGGTATAAAACATGAGCACTTCTGTAAACCTGATCTGAAAGGGCTTTATGCTCAGTGTGGGCAGAGCTACAGGGGTCAAAAAAGAAGAAAATCAAGTCCCTGGTGGGTCTGTTTTTGAAAAAATGAAATCTCAACAGATACTACCAATTGAGCTTCCCCAATCAGGGGAAGTGCTTTTTCCTGACAGCTGAAGTCAACAAGGCAGTCAAAAAGTTATTTAGATCCTGTCCACTGGAGCCTGAGATGCAATTGCCTTGTGTAGATATTTACAACTAGAAAAACTTTGTTACCATAATGTCAGTTCATCCAGACTGGGCTTGGTTTGGGTTTTGAGCAGGAAAATTTGGATGGTGTGTATCTCACAGTGTATGACATCAGTGGTCATGCTGGATAGGATAGACTCTGAGGTCAGAAAAGAACCAAGTGTGGTCCCATTATGTAATATAGAAAAGCTACTAAGGGAAGCTTGTCTTGCACTGCCCAGGCTACTAAACCTCATTTTTTAAAAGGCAAGTGATCTCCAGAGATTACTTAGAAGCACTAGAGAAAACAGTGTACTTCAGCATTACTACCTCCTTCACTTTTTGCTGTCTGTGAAGATGCCCATCAGTGCTCAGAAGACAGTCTATAAATAGGGGGAGGGAAGACTGGGAAATGCTCAAAACAGACTAGGAGCAAAAAGAGAAGGAAAGTGTTATGAAGATAACATTTACCCTAGCTTCCCTGCATCAAGGAAAGGGATCGGACAGACTGAAAATGTATGCTGCAGTCTGAACCCAAGCAATCTTTATGGGATGATACACGAAATGGCTGCTCAAAAAAGATGTATTTGTTAAGTATCCAGCATGCTCCCAGAAATAGACTCTGAAATATATCCTTTGCTGATAATTTTTTCCCCCAGCTTGAAAAGACAGAGCAGACTTAAACGTAGAAAACTAGTTAATAAAATATACTTGAAATATTGAAATTAAACTGGAAAATCTCGGGCTGAATTGGTTAAATTTTGTAGTATAAGGAATAAGTTTATTCATTGTTCACAGGTTCACAGGTTATTCTGAGTTGGAAGGGACCCACAGGATCATCTAGTCCAACTCCCAAGCATCATTTCCTTCTCCAAGGAGCTTGAGTCCAGACTGTTTTCTCTTGGTCTTGTTCTTAGACTTGCATGAAATTCATGGTGATTTATGCCAATCTTCAAGTACCATTAAGGCGAATTTTACAAGATTGCAGAGTGAGTCTAAGCTCAGAGAGTCTAAGAGCAGAGAGGTCAATTCAGAGCCTACTTAAACCTCTAAGTCGTGTGACCAAGAATCAATGAAACAGCTGTGGGTGACAGTCCCGTCCGCCACGTGTAATGTATGGAAAGGAAGGCAGGAAAAGAGGACACTGATCTGCCCACGCGAAGAGTTGCTGCAAAAAGTGTTGAGTGGATGTGAGAGATGAAAGCCCCTAGCTGGAGATATGCCTTTGTGCTTTTTTGGCTGAGCTTCTAACAGTGAGCCATGAAGTTGTCATTCAGCCTCTGTCAGCTGTAATATGCAAGCCACATGAAAGGCAGTTCCATACAGATGAAAGCAGTGCACTTAGATTGAAGAGTCAGATTTGCAGCCTGCCATCAGGATGGACAAACATGCATTGCTGAGGTGTGAATTATGAAAGATCATTTCCAAATGGCCAAGGGGCAATAAACATTAATATAAACTAGATATGGGCCCACGCCAAATAGCCCCAGCTCTCAGAGTATTTGGATTGAAAATATTTGATCAGGATCCAAACCTTGCAGCTGGCCTTATCTCTGCAGTGGCCAAGCCAAAACCCCAGGGTTTGTGGCCACCTGGCACATTCTGTGATCCAAAGGTGCTGTGTCTGACTACTTGCTCTGTTGCCACCTCCAGCTAACAGTTCATTTTATCAACCATCCCCTGTGCTTTCTGTTTTGCTCTGGTATTCTTTCTTTGGGTTCATGATTTCTCTCTCTTATTCATACTGGAAGTTCTCCAAATAAGGGACACGCTTTAAATCTGTTGCAAAAAACTCTGGGTAGCATTATGCAATATGGTGGGAAATCATCAGTGGAAAGTGTGGAGTCTGAACATGAACTTAGCACCTTCCATGCAAGGGCACTGGATCTCTGTGCATGTGAAGGACAGGTGGGCAAGAAGTACATCTAATAAATATACCCAGTTCAATTCAGAAGATGTTCTGATGTTTTAAAAGACATAATACCTCTGGTTAGAAGTAGGTGCCTGTGGAATCCGAGCCAGAATCTCCAGCCATTACTGGGGTCAAAGACCAGACTCTGTAACTGTCTGTGTTTATTCTTTCCACCTCAAATTCCACTGACTTAGTTTCAGATAAAGATTGACAGTCTTATTGCATGAGTTTTTATTCACAGGAATCTAATGCACACCTTGGTAAGGGACAAAATAAAACCCCAGGCTTTGAACTAAACCTTAAGCCCAGAACAGCATTGTGATACTACATTTCAGAATTTTTTCTACCCTTATGTCAAAGAAATAGTCAGAAATTATGTGAATTTCAAAGAATGATGACTATCACTGAATCGTAAGAGGTTAATTGGCATATTAAGTATAAGTAATTAATAGAGGCATATACAGACAATTTGTCCATTAGCAACACTTCACACTCATCAAATCCAGTGTTACTGAAGCAGTAAAACTATTGATCAACATATGGATTCTTCTTGGGTACTTGTGATGTGTATTTAATACCCTCATCTTAAAATTAAGCAAGGGGTTGCTGAGCTTGCACCTGTAGTTGTCTAGATTTTCTCTTCACACTTAGTGACTACAAAAACACACAAAATTTTATGATCATTTCATCCCCTTTTATAACTGTCTCTGTTTGTAACTGAGCAGTTTTCCTTAGTCTACATTTCTGGCTATAGTAATTATAGTGTTGACTCATGTTTGTGTGAAGAAAAACGTTGTAGTTTCAACACAGATAAAATATCTTCAGGGATCTTATCTGAACTTCTAGAGAATCAAAGTTTAATAATATTGTCTAGGAGCGTGTAATGGGTTTTACCCTGGCTGGATGCAAGGGCCCCGAACGGTCGCTCAGTCCCGATAATAAGATGATATACATAGGGTGGTTTGGAATAAGGCAGTTTAATACGAGCACAAATAAAGCAAAGCAAAATCCCATGCAGAAGCAAAGCAAAAGAACTAATCTCTACTTCCCCATCGGCAGTAGTGTCCACATCTGGGGAAGTAGGCCTCCTATGCTTGTTAGGAAGCAGCCATCAAGAATAATGAATGCCCTCTCTTCCTTGCTCCCTTCCTCAGCTTTTATATCTGAACTGACGTCATATGGTATGGAATATCCCTTTGGTCAGTCTGGGTCATCTGGCCTGCTCATGTGCCCTCCCAGAATCTCGTCCTCAGTTAGGGGCAAGAGGCAGTGTGCCCAGCTGTAGTCAAAACACTTGTGTGTTATCAACACCCTTCCAAAGCACAGGACTTCCATTGCGAGGACTGCTGTGGGCTCAGACAGACTCAATACAGAGGGTCAAGTGTGATCCTCAGTTTCTAACTTTTTAAGAAATAGCCCTGTTCACTGGTATTTATACTTAGTGCTGTGGCAAAGCTTCAAGGTTTCATATCTAGTCAGTGTAGATATTTTCCCTGTTTTTTGATGTTCCTATCAATATAGGAATACACTAGACCAAGTTTTCTATGCAGACCTCCTCGATCAGATGTATGCCTCTCTTTAGGATTTAATTTTTTTTAAAAAACCCAATCTGGATCTGGGATATCCCTGGGTGTCTAGAGACCCAGAATAGCCTTGAAAGTAGACTGAGCTCTATTCTGTCAAAGCCCTACAAGCATCAAGGACCTGTCAAGTTCATCAAAATACAGTTCCTTTAAGTGTGGGTGTAGGTATGAAAATTGCTCCATTAATACCACCCAGTTTTATGTCTCCATTCACGTGGGAGTGCAGAATATGTCTGACAATGTCTTCAGCTGTTCAGGAATGAGCATTAACCCTTTTGTGTTTTCTGCTTGGTTATGAAGTTGGAGTGGGTGGGAAGGGTTCCGCTTGTTATTCATATCACATCTCACCTCACAGATCTGCCAATATATTGTCATCCTCTTTTCCCCACTGACTCTTGCACATCTGCAGGAGTCTCAGTTTCATCATTGCCTATTCTCATTGTTGACTGGTTTGGGGGGATTTTTGCAGAGTGGGTGTGGATGAGTGGATGGGTTGTGTTTGTGGATTTTTTCCTGTGTGTGTTTTTGGTTTGGCTTGGTTTGGTGGGGGGTTGGTATTTAGTTTTATGTTTAAGGGGTTTTTTTGTTCGTTTGTTTGTTTTTTTATTAAATAGTTTTGGTCGGAGCAAGATCCAGAGGTGATGGGCTTCACAAGGACTCACAACTGCTGTCCAGGCACACTTGACCCTTGGTGAACTCACTGAGACTATGGGCAACCCAGAATTTGTATGAGGTGTAGCAAGTAGAAAAATTACAGTGCAAATCTACCATGATGCAGCTTCAGCAGAGACAGCTCCAGGTTTTGCAGTATCACCTACTGAGACCCCAGGAAATGTTGGAAGGTCAAACTGTGAGCTGTTTTACTTTCATCTATTTGTGAAGGCCATGAAATTCTTTGTAGACATTTTAACAAATAATGCTTTAGAAATATATTTTCCCATAACATCCTACTCCTTCTTTCTTACCAAGTATAAAAGCCAACAACAACTCAGCACGCATGTTTTAAGTTGAATAAAAGGAGCTGGTAAGAACACGTTTCACCCTTCCAGAGGGGTCATTATAAAAGAATTGAGGTTAAAAATAATGTTAACATGATCTGCAAAGAAATGAACTCTTCATTTTTCTGCATCTTTTAAGACATTCTGAAATGTCTCTGCATGAGCCCTTGTGTCATCCTCCTTCCTTTCCCTTCACACCACTTCCCTTCCTTCCCCACACCCAGCCTCTACATCTCAGAAAATGAATGTTTTTGGTACCTCTGGTTATAACTAAAGAAAGGGACCCTCAATTCTCTATCAACTCCATTTTAGAATGAAGTCAAGATGCATATTTTCCCTGCTCATTTCCCCCTTTTTCCTCTTGAATTATGTAACCATAAAAATTAGGCACCCAATTGTAATATTCAGAGGGATCTTGCAGGATGCACCTCCATGCTGCTCTGGTTTCCATCAAACTATATTAATGCAGAGCTTTAGTTAATCCCAGAGAATATGCAGTAAATTTGAAATAGCCTCGCTGATGCTCTATGTTTAAAATGCAAATATTACTGAATATTTAAGACTATTTTGGGTTTTGCCCTATCAAATAGTTAGTAGATTCAAGACAGTCTTTTTAAAAAAAATGTAGGGGAATACATCCTACCACTCTTAGTGTCCTGCATGGACTGGAGTTCAGGATATGGTTCTGCCACAGGTAGCTTCGTACCCAACAGTCTTCTTTTAGAAGAATGCTCAGCATCACCTTAGACGAATGTTTCCTTCACGTATCTCAGATGGCAAGATCTACAATTCTGCCCATTTAGGCACTTCTATAAGCATTTTTCATACCTGAAAATATTTTAGCCTCTTCTTTTCAAATGCTGGATACTAGCTGGTGAATTTGAAATTAAGAATTGCCCACTTTGAAATGTCATCAATACAAATCAGTTTAACAACAGTTGTATTTTCTGGGTTCACCACACAGGCTTATTCTCAACAGTGAACTGATACTTGCTGACCCTGAGGGCAAGCAGAGACACACCTATATTTTAATGGTGATCTTCTGGACACAGAATATCCTGAGATGTAAGTGATCCACAAGGATCGTCAAAGTCCAACTTCTGAACAGTATGGGAGTGTCATGGCACAGGACAATAGTGCATCTGCATTATTAATAGATGTATTAGCATAGTTATTAGCACCATGTCAATAATAATCTTACCATCAGAATTATTAGGACAATTATAATTGGTATAGATATGAATATATGTAGCAATTCTGTAGTAATATGTAATATGTAGTAGTTCTGTACATTAACACAGTAACAAGCTCTTTGTATATTTTGTGAGGAAGTATGGTCTGGTTTAGATCTTCTGAGTTTTTCCTCCCAGATTTTCTCTGTCCTCTTCTGCCTTCCCCACCCCCCATGCCCTTGTAGCTAATGTCTTTCCCTTCTTATGTTTAATCCTTCTTCTCTGTTGTCCCAAACATCAGTCTTGTCCTTGACTCTTCTCCTATTCAAGGGAATGTGAATCATAAATTCAATAGGATTTTTTTCCCAGCATGCCATGACTGTCAGGCTTCTGTATCCAGAGCTTGATTCACAGCACATGTTGAACAGTAACCTTCACATTCAGAAATGGGATAGGAGGCCTGAGTTTGTGGTGACATCTGTTAATGTTCATAGAATCATAGAATCACAGAAAAGTTTGGGTTGGAAGGGACCCTGAAGATGTCTTTGTCATGGTCAGGAATACCATTCACTACATCAGGTTGCTCAGGTTGCTTTCCAACGGTCACACCGCTGTGGCTATTTTGATTTTGACCACTTCTTCATCGTCTGAGGCCCACCTCTAACCGAGAAAGAAAGGCAGGCATAGGCTTCTCTGTCTCCATTAACACCATATGGTATTACATGCACAGTCTCAGGAATGCAGATGCAAATGGAAACTGGTGGCTCACACGCACACATGAACATCCAAAGAGCAGCTCCATTTGGTCCCCAAGTTACCTCAGGTGCTACCTCACCAACAGAAAACAATGTATGACACAAGGATTGCTTTCTTAAAGGGCATGTGCATTTAGAAATATATTTTGAAACATATTTAGAAATATGCAAATGCACACATACATACATGTATTTTTGTATGGAGATAACAGTAGAGAGACACTGCGATGAATATGTAAATACACAAATACCGCTTTATAAAATACGTCCCTGATGGTCTCAGTAGATCTTGGCAATTAGAAAAGTAGCTAAAGATACTGTTAATAATCCATTAAGATATTTTTCCAGATATGGTTGTTCTTATGCATGATCAGAAGAAAAAAAAATAATTCATTCTAAAACTGATTTATAACAGTGCCACCCATGAGCAATATCTTTACATTTCCTGGGTGTTTAGAGGTCAGGGACCTGGTCAAACCTGGCTGTTGTGTGGGTAATCCTGAAAAGGATTCCCGCTTTCCCAGTAAAAATTTTGCAGAGAGTGCTGTCACAGTCAAGAATGTGTCACGACTGCATCCTACCATCATTGAAAAGGACAGGGAGGAAACAAGATGTAACAGCAGTGCCTGGCTTCAGCAACTGTGGAAACTTGCCATGTGTTCCGTGCATCATTTTTATAGCCCTGATCATGGCATATGACAGACGCCAGAAAATAGTCTCTTATCATAATTCCACAGACAGTCTCTCTTTTAGTTGGTGCCCTGGGCATGATCCTGACAGTTTCACTGGCACAGATAGGGAAGAAAGTATTTGCTCTTCTCTGTAACCTATTTACAGGGATTTCTTCTGAAATTCCTGTAAATTCTTCTTCAGATTCTTCTCTGATCTGAAATCAGATTCTTCTCTGATTTCCCAGAGTTTCCCCTGGAGTAGGACAACCCCATGCTGTTCTCAGTTAGTGTTATGAATAACATTTTCTAACAGAAAACATGTCTGTGTTCAGCCCAAAAGATTTTTGTCACAAAACTTTTACCAAATACAGACTAGGATTTAACTTTGAATTTTTGCTTTTGGGGCAGCTTGCTTCTAAGCTGGTGATTTTAGGAGTCCAAGGTCATCAGCTCAGCATGAGCTAGCTCTTCCTTGCATGGCACAGGGAGCAGAAAAGACCAGGAGGCCTCAGCTATAAAATAGGCCACAAAACTTGGAGTTCCGGGCAGCTGTTCAACATAATTGACTTGCATTGATGAAAATGAGGGAAATGGCTTTTTTTTGAGTTAATGTAGGCTCTGGGGAATGCAGGCTATGCCTGCAAAATGTTTGGCAAAAGATCAACGGTAAACTGGAACTGTGATCAATTCACTTTGTCTGACATCCTCATGGCTTTTCCTATGTGGCAGTCTAATCTGGTCAAGAGTTGAATTTTAATTGCATTTTGTACTTTATCATCATTTTACATTTTATCTTTAGCATCTCTATGAGAAGTAGGCTGAAACATTTTCGAAAAAGAGGACTGAGCAAAGAGGAAGGAGAAACATATCAAAAGCTGTAGCCTGATATGATTGTTTTAAATCAGACTTCTTGCGTGAATGCAGTTCTTTCCTGGTGCAGAAGAAGGATGCTGTGAAAACACATCTCACCCGCTTCTCTCAGACTTGCAATTGTGGCATGAACATTAGTTGTGGTTGCACACTTGTCATGGGGGAAGAATCAGGCCCACCTGACTTTGGAGTTGCAAGTACAAAGATCTGAACTTCAATCAAAGGGGAAGATCTTTATAAGGAGATCAACATGAGCCATGCTGCCGAGATCAACTTAACACAGCACAAAATCTTCATTAGTCCAAAACCCCAGATGTCTCTGGACTCTTTGTACCTCACATTACTTCAGAAGACAAATTCCACTAGAAAATAGAAGAGAATAATTAATGAAGTTGTTAGAGAAAATACTCTTTTTTCCCCCTCTGTGAATCTGACAGCATTTTGTAGGTAGTCCCCTCTTTTGCTTGTAGACTTTGTGCTTCTCTCTCAGATGTACATTTAGATGTAGGATCAGAGAAAAACATTAACCAAAATCGCTTTTTGTCCCTCCCCCCCGCAACAGTCTGGGAGACTTATGACATAATCTACTGCTATTTAAATCTCACTTTTTGAAAGTATGTTAGTGACCCTGAATCCTTATAACATAGAACACCAAAATATTTGTTAACATCAATGCTCTTATGCTTCATCCCAAGATCATGAAAATTATCTTCTATTATACTCTCAATAATGAACAAATGAACATATTTACTCTCAAAGTGCAATATACGGGTACAGAGAAATCCCACCGCCTCAAGTGTAGCAGGCAGAAAGCTCTTCAAAAACATAAAGTAAAATCCATCTTCAAACAAAATACCAGTTCAATGACCTTGTTTTGACTCCAGCTTTCATTCTGTATATATTGGGAACCAAGTCCTGGTCTAACAAAGAATGAACTTGTTACTATGCAAATGTTCAGCAGAAGGTTTTTCCCTTACTTCTGTCTTACTGAAACCTTGGAGAATGTAAGCAGGGTAGCCTTTGTGAATCAGCCCCAAGCCTCACTTACACACAGAGGTGAATACTATCCTGAAAACTGGGGTGGGGAAAGAGGTGATTCAGGTTGAACCTTGCTAGACTTAAATAGTGGTTTTAAATTTTCAGAAGTCAGAGTGCAGCTGATTAAATCTGCAACTGTCTAGGTAAAAGCAGGTGATTGGTAGATCTCAGA
Source organism: Pitta sordida (assembly GCA_013390025.1). Taxonomy (NCBI): domain Eukaryota; kingdom Metazoa; phylum Chordata; class Aves; order Passeriformes; family Pittidae; genus Pitta; species Pitta sordida. The sequence goes on from WEKX01028925.1 coordinate 77,459, forward strand.
AGATTTGGGACCAGATTCACCCATATGTTTTGAGTCACTCTGACAATAGAAAACAGCTGTAAAACTGTTTCCCTAGCCAGAAAAAGTTGGGTTATAGTTGCTTTGCATCTCCAAGCATCTGATGACTACAGTTCTTTGTCTCAAAAAGCATCTGAAAACTCAGATGCTTATCTGCATTTCTCAGCTAAAACAATTGTGATAATAGTTTTGTGGTGATAACCTTTTATGAGCTTTTCCAGTAATTTTTGATATTGAGTAATTGGTACGAGAGTATTTGGATACAGATTCTCTCTGTGCCAAGAGGAGGCGTTATCTGTTACGAAGTCCATTTATAAAAAGGGGCTCTGTGCTGGGAAACTCAAGCCCAGGTATAAAACTGCAGAAGGACAATTAACAATTAGTCTAGATAGACAGAGCAAGTTAAAGAGTGTGGGAACAAAGCTTAAAAAGGAAGAGTGACTGAGCACTTGCACTCTGCTCATTTTCACATCTTGGTCTACAGGGGGCTGTTTGGTTTTTTATCTGTTTCTTTGATGGACTCAATGGAGCTTAGAGATTTTATGAGACAAATATTTTGAGAAGAGAATTTAAAGAATAAAGGGTGGGGTCAGAGTGGATTGAGTCACAAAGGAAATTTCAGGCCAGGGGACTCTTGAAGAAGGCACCAGAGAAAGAGCTGGCAAAGCAGATGTGTGCAACTGGAGCTAAATAAATGAGGCAAAGGTGAAAGGATGGAGGCAGAGCTCTTTCAAGAGACTTTCCATACTTCCGCCCCCACTTCAAGCTTTAAATGCATGGAAATAGAGAGTAGGGAGGTGATGATGTAGGGTGGATTGCAGTGGCAAAAACTAACTCACAATACTTAGCTTTCAAAAAAGACATTTACAGTTCTGAATTGAGAGTTTGGACTAGAAATTTCCACTTCCTTGCACTGGGAGGAAAGAGCATTTTCAAATTCTTTTTATAAATTAATTTGTGACAAGTCTGCTGTGTTTTCATGTTTGATTGAGACCACTTGCACACTTATATTCTTTACATGCAGAGACTTTGGGCACTGAGAATGAAAGCGGTGCTTTATTGTTAGCTTTCTTTCTCAGTCTCCGTGTTTTCCCCTCAAACACATATCCCTTCTTGTTTCCCCCTCTCCCTTATCTCTGATAGAAATATTTCCAAATGTGCAGTTTCTCAGTCTTTTCTAAGTGCTCTTTAGATTAAAGGTCAAGAATACAATTCTTGTCATTGTGTAGATACCAAAGGGAGTTATAAAAATGGAACAGTATCTGTTCTGTGGACTACATTAAAAATAACCGAAGCAACAGCTTTAGGACTGATTTAAGAAGTCATGCAAATGTGTAAAATCTAACAGCCTTAGGACACAGTTTAACACTCTGAGACATGCTGCAAACTTTTAGAAAGATCCTTTAAAAGCTGGCAGGAGATAAATCACCTTTTCCAATTATTTTGAAATTATGCAAGCTTGGCACACTACAACTTTTGATCAGAGGTACTTAGTGAATTGCATATTCTCCAAATATCCCCTTGCAAGGTCACACTCATATCTAGATCATAAGAGGCTTTCAGTCCACTGTGGTCTGAGGGCTCTCTGCCCTTCCACTGGCAGCAGTGGGAGTTAAACAAGTACAACAAGACATGAAGCTAATTGCTTTGGGGCTAGTAAGACTCTGCACCCATTTTAATAACTTTACATCATTGAAATGGCAATGCAATTACAAAAAAGGCAGGATCGGTGTTTGAGGGGTTTTGCATTCAGGTATGGATATTTCTCTGTTCCTTATGTCTATAGGAATGTGATGAAATTTCATCAAGTTAACTCAAGTACTAGTTAGGAGACAAAAATTAAATAAAATCACATGATCACAAGAAAAGCCCATGTGATAAATATCAATTGCAGGCTATTCTTCAGCTGTTCCCATTAACACCATACCTTATGCTCTTTCCCAGGGTAAGATACATATCTATTGACCATAGGAGCAAAAAACCCCACACCCAGTCATTAAGTAAAAACAACTCAATGGACAATAATTTGCTAGCAGTAAAGGAAAATTTTTTTTCTCTTTTAGAAATAACCATATACCTACCTATAAAGTCATATATTCCCCTACTGCTGAGTTAGTGCAAAATCAACATTCTCTGACTGATAGGGATACTTCTGAGAGGGTTATTCAATCCTTAAGAGAGTACTTGTCACTTGCATAATTTTAATAGAATTAGAAGCAGTTTGATGGGATTATTTCTCATCTCATCTATCTTCTCTGTAGAACTGTGAAATTTTGTGAAAAATGTGGCTCCTGGCCTAAAAATATTTTTCTTAAACCTCATTTTTAAAAGTCATTTTGTCATTGAGCATTGTTATTATTAGATATGGACGCTGGCCAAAACCCTGAGCCATGCAAACCCAAACTGGGAGAAATCTGGGACCACAGAGCTTGCCATTTTGAAACTACCTCTCATTAATTATAATTATTTTTTTATTGTTAAGTCTGGATACAATCAAGAAGAAGTATAGAGAATTAAAATGCCCTGAGATGTTTATAAAATAGAGAAGACATTGGAAGTACATATTAAAGGATGGACAAGGAGAAAGCAAGTTAACTTCACACTAAAAAATCCACTTTAGTACAGTGGTGAGTGTCCCCCGCTCTCATGCAGGAGACTGGGGGTTCGATTCCCGCCAGGGAGGCAGTAGTGCTGTTTAAGAGTTGGACTCGATGATCCTTGTGGGTCCCTTCCAACTCAGAATATTCTGTGAATCTGTGAGTAAAGAGAAGATGGAATGATAGGCTAGAGGATATTGAGAACAAATTCCACCTGGCAGTTCAAGTAAAATACTTGACCAGACTGAGTACCCTAGAACATTCCTGCCTTCCCAGAAGTTTTAGAAGCAATGTCTTAAGAAGGGACTTAGTAGAGAACAGGGAGAATCAGCCTTGATAGTTTTCTAGGCTCTGTCTGAAACTTAATTTCTAAGACTCTGTACAACCAGATGGTAGGGACAAGCCTTTTTTGTTAACCATGGAAAAAGACCACCATGGTACAAAATTAGAACCAGCGCAAGTTCTTCTACAACACATCTTCTGCTACTGATTTATAGTCTGTATCTAAAGTAGAAAGGGGAAAGCAAGGATTAATCTCTGCCTCTCCCTTCCATCTGCTATTTTGGCTCATAGGAGTTTTAGTGAGCAGGAGTAGAGTAGCCTCCAGTGCTATTTGATGCTCAGTTGAGCCAGGAAGGGGAAGCACAGAAGTGACTCTCATGTTGTCCAGTAATGACTGAGACTCTAATCAATACTTTGGAGGAATGGAATGTAAGAACTTGTAGAGAAAAGGGAGTCTTAGAGGACCATGAAGATATAAGATAAAGAAATCCACTTTAGTACAGTGGTAAGTGTCCCAACCTGTCATGTGGGAGACCCGGGTTCGATTCCCGCCAGGGAGACAGTGTTAAGAGTTGGACTTGATGATCCTTGTGGGTCCATTCCAGCTCAGGATATTCTGTGAATTAAATGGACATCTGTGGTATCAAAGAGAAGATAACAGAGTTTTCTGGTTTCCAGAAGTAGTTTCCATGGCTACCTCCCTATAAGAATACAGAATACTCTTCTTCTAGGTCTAAGACCACTGCTAAGCTGGAGAATGTAAAGTAGTAACATTCTTTTAAGGACTTTTCCATTGCTGCCTTATCGGGCAGTCCTTGTCCAGATGTCCTTTGAGGTTTAGATACAATCTTCCTTCCTGACTCATATCATTAAGAGCTTTAAGAGAGCTCATTTAATTTGGAATAAAAAATTAATATTAACCTGGAGTCACAGAGCTAATCTGAGGCACAGGCAGTGCCTGCCACTAGAGAAAGAGATCTTTTAAAACTGTCTCAACTTATGAACGTATGTATCTTTCCTTCATTTACTAGAAAGAGTTTCACACATACATCTGAAATTTGAAGTGTAAAAGCTCTGGCACTGTTGAAAATCATATTTATTATGAAAAGCTACATTAATTTGTAACTAATTTCTACATGATCTTCCATGTGTTCATACAAAACAAAGATTTGTTTCCTAGACCTGAGGAATAATATATGTAGTGTAAGAAAGAGTGAATAAGAAAAGTGCTTTGAAAATGTATGAGGAGTATAGCACCTCCAGGGAGAAGACATAATCTCTATTTTTGTAATATTCTTTAAATATGTAGCCACAAAAAAAAAAGTTGAAAATGTCCCTCGTTATACAGACAGACTATGTTGTAGGAGTCTGTAAGAATACTGTCTCAACCTTGTCATCAGAAATTTGGACAATATACCTCTAAAAACTGAGGCTAAGGTCTTGACAAAGTTTGGCCGGCCAGTGATGCTCTGGGGTTAAGGCTTGACTGTGAAAACCGGGGTGTTGATAACACCAAGAAGGGACTGTGGAACAAGATACACCCTCTCTCCTGCATTCCAGGAGAAGAGACAAGATATGCACTGGCCTTCTTCCCCAGCCTCCAGAGACTGTGGGGTACAGGATGCTGTGGCCATCCCGACAGAACAAGATATACATACAGCCCTGTCCTTGCAACATGAAAACACACTTCCTGGCAAAAGGCCACTCGAAACTGACCTTGCCTTGGACACTGTTTGGACACTTCTTGGTCTTACGTGACAGAGAAAGATCTGAACGGGGGGGGCAAGGGGAACATGTGGTATAAAGATGGCCCCTTAGCAACTGCTTTTTGGAAGCCTCTCCCACTTGGAAGCTTCTCCCACCTGGAAGACGACATCTATGGGGATGCCATGAGGACTCAGTCGTCTAGTGGTAGTTATTAAACTCTTTTTCTCTCTCCCTTTCTCTTTACTTCTCCTATCTCACTTTCTTATTAAACCCTTTTGTTCTCTCTCTTTATCTTCCCTATCTCACTTTCTTATTAGACCCTTTTTTCTCTCTCCCTTCCCTATCTCATTTTCTTCTATTTTCACTATTTAACCAAAGCTAACCCCTGTTTGGGATTTCCTTGCACTTTGAGATCCAGTAAACGAACCATCACGCCTCCAGCTCAGCTGGCTGGACCATAACATATGTCTTAAACTTATTAGGTATTCCTTAGTATGATCTTTTCAGTAGAAATAGTCAAATGTGCAAAGAGAAAAGAAGTATTAACTGGATACTGAAGACTGTGATAGGTTCTGTTCAAAGTGTAGGGGAAAAAATGAGGAGGGCAAGGACACTGAAGGATTCCAGGTTTTTATTATCTTGCTCAGACTAATGCACATTTCGCTTGTATGTGGTGCATAACATATAAATGAGGTGTATTTGCAGCACTGAGCAAAATGCAAGAAAAGCAAGAAGACTCTTCTAACAGAGGAAATGTAGAACAAGATTGTCTGTACAACATTCTCACTGCAGTGTATTTAAAGGGAGGAATCTCTACAATTAGAAATCACAGATTCACAGAGTATTCTGAGTTGAAAGAGACCCACAAGGATCATCAAGTTCAACTCTTAAACGGCACCACTGCCTCCCTGGCGGGAATTGAACCCCTGGTCTTCTGCATGAGAGGTGGGGACACTCACCACTGTACTAAAGTGGATTTTCAATTTTATTGAACTGAAACACCAAATCTCCATGAGACTTGCTTGAAATCTGCACAGTTTTATGGTCTGCATAGCACTTGGGCACTTTTGCACAGGCTTTTTTCTGAATGCTGTGGAGTGTAACACTCTGGATTCCTAAGAGGAATCATGCGGGCAGACCCTGGGAGCTAAAGCATGCTCAGCAGAGGGTGAATTCTTTGTGCCATCAAAAGCAGACAGCTCCCTTCTGTCTTTCCCTCAATGTGGCTCTACTCTCAAGCCTCTGGACAACGTGCTATGAGGCTCTAGGCACAGTAGTAGGAAAAAATTTGAATCCAACCAAAAAAGGAATGAAAATGAAAGAAGATTAAACTGGTGAATGATCCAATGAAAATCTAATGCAGTACAGAATAGGAGCAAATGATTCAAGGAATGGAAATGGGAGATGGCTGCTTTGGTGAGTTCATACAAATATCACAGAAAATATAAACTGTTTTCATGGTTTGTGCCTCTTTGTAGCTCTGACTGTTTCTGAATGTGTATGGACCTCCAGTAGGCAATTTTATGGACCGTACATAGGGAAATGGCAGCCTGCAATGAGAATTAAGCAGCTGGAGCAATTCACAGCATTATCTATTTGACCCCGTAGAAAGGAGGAGAGCTTCTGTGTGACATACCTGCAAAATGAAGGGCTCTCCTTTCCGAAAAGTTGTTGTTTCAAATTGGGCAGAAGTTACATGTTTTAAATGCAACAACAATGACTTTTTGTTTATCCATATGTGTCTCAGTAACAGAAGGGGCCTCTGGATGAGGGTCAGCATGTTCTTCCTTCTGTTTACCAGTTAATACAATTTCATTTATTTGCAACCCTATTTTCAATTAATTTGAGAAAGAATGCCAAACATATGGGGTTTTTTGTAAGTTCAAGTTCTTGATGAATTTGGTTCACAGTGTAGTATTTATGTCACCTTGTTAGAGCACAACCTTCTCCAGGGCTTGGCTCTTCTTTCTGCCACCCATGGTGTGAAAGAAGAGTCTTCAAGGTTAACTCACAAACTCACAGGTTCACAGGTTATTCTGAGTTGGAAGGGACCCACAGGATCATCTAGTCCAACACCCGAGCGAACGCCCACTCAGGGATCAGGCCCACAAGCGTGGAACCACGAGCAACACACTCCATCCATCCAAGCCTCCCACCATCTAGGCCGTGTCATTGAGCTCCTCATCAAGTCTTCTCTTAAACACCTACAGGGATGGCGACTCCACCACCTCCCTGGGCAGACCATTCCACTGAGGGATCTCTGTGAAAAACGTCTTCCTGACATCCAGGCTAAACCTCCCCTGGCATAGTTTAAGGCCATGTCCTCTTGTTCTGGTGTTGTCAGCCTGAGAGAAGAGATTCACACCCACCTGGTGGAAACCTCCCCTCGGGTAGTCTAAGGCATTCAATTTTTTTCCTTCAGCTACTTTTGAAACTTCATTTTTCATCTGAGTGACTTGGTTTATAAATGTATTCTCTATCCAATAGTTGTGTGTTAATGTAAATGTAACAGCAAAAATCATTGAACACTATCAACAAGCGATTAAGTCTCTGAAGCAAACCATTGCTGTTGATCTTTGTTCCTATAACTTTTAAAATGCTATCTTATTTGAATTTGCTTTTGTTTTAACTTTATTTGAAATGGAAAAGATCCATATACCTAACTGTAATTAAATGTTTATTCAAGATATCTAGCTGTTGCGTATTTTACTAGCTATTAGGTTGTAAATAACTGGAGTTGAATATTTCTTTTCTAGTTTACAATATTTAGTACATGAATAATTATTCCAATATACATGCATGAGAGAGTAAATTAATATATAAACAGTCTTCCCCATGGCTATATTTCTACATGTTAAAACTCGATAGAATATACAAGGCACAGAATATGGTACATGTTACTTGCTCTTGTGTGGTCTACAGCTCAAAGACCCTTGTCATTTAGTGAAGATACAATACAGTACTCTTCCATGACTATTCGCATTCCCTATATTTTGCAGCAAGTTACATACATTAGGCATTTCTTCCCTCTTGTCTTTTTTGATCTCCCTGAAGACAAATTTTACTATGGTGTCAAAATATAATATAGTCCACTCATTCATTAGACAGAGATCTTATTTACAGAAGCCTTATTTATTGTCGTGAGAAAGAGAGCATAATCCTGAAGAATCTTTGAGAAAATGGAAAAAAAGATCCGATGAATAACAAGCGATAAAATAATTAATCATCATCTCTTTTATCTCACCAGTGCTTTTGTACAGCTGGGGAAAATCCTAAAAATATACTACAGAAGAGAAAATCTCACAAGTCCTGCAAAATTCAATCTTATTGTTTTAGGGTTTTCTGAGCTGGCAAATTCTGCAGTCCTTTTGAAGCTCGATTATAATTCAGCAGGAAGAGTCATGGGGTTTTCAGTCTTCATGGGAAATGGAAGTTACAGGAGGACTGGGTGTAGAATGAAGATAATGAGACCTTTTTGCCACTGATCTAGCCAGAGAAGGTACTGTATACAATTTGAAATGAGTACTTACTTCCATCATATTTAAGATAAAATCCTCTCCAAATTCTCATTTTTATAACCAGTCTGGAATTTCACAGGGGAAAGAACCCCGGATGTTGAAAACCAAAATAAAAGAATCTGAGAAACTGTAGTGCTCTTTGTGGTGGTACTTATATGCTGTCACATACAAAGAGGCATTCCTTTGAGGATCTCAGACCACTGCAGACATGAATCAAACTTCACAATGACTATGCAAAATACTTCGGGTTATTTCTAAAGCGATCAGAATGAATTTAAGTCAGAAAATGCTGATTTGTCAGAATGAGAATGGGCTTTGTAAAGATTTGTCTTTTTAAGGTTGTCTGTGTTGGGTTGGTAAGGTTGAAGTGCATGTTTTGACTTTTGCAGCTGTCAGATGGTATTATATGCCCATAGAAGAATGATGGAAGTCCAGCTGAGGGATATACAATTGTCTTGACCCTAACGCAAGCAGACACTCCATTTTTTAAAAGTTTATTTTGAAGTTTGGACAATGAAAAGCCTCAAAAATTTAGTTTTGCAGGAACTTAGAGCTATCAATCTTTTTTTAGATTTCAAAATGAAAGGGAAGTGAATTTTATTTTAACTTTCAGATGCTGAAAGATTTGATATTTTAGCAAAGGTAATTATGGTACCAGACTTTCTGAACTTTGACCCTGGTTCTATAAATGCTATTGCATACGTTAAAATTTAAATACACAATTACACAATATGTGATGGAAAACTGATGGTATTAATTATATATTTGTTAGCAGAAATTTAAAAATGTGGTACAGAAATTTAAAAAACCTGTTCCTCTGAAATGGAATTAATATTTTCTGGCATGATTTCATGGTTTTATATAAACCATGCATCCATCACGGCAACCATTATCCACAAGTTTAAACAGACAGAAACCTGAACACAAACAATGTAGATAAAGCACATAAAGCAGCTATACATACCCCATTCCTCACTGAAATTAGCTGTTTTAGATAAACAGGTTTAATTATTCAGGGAACTAATTCATATGTATTTATATATTTAAACTGAAAACTGGCCAATATGGATAACAGTGTATTTAATATCAACCAAGGTTGAATGGAAAATTGTTATAGTGTTTTAAAATCACATTCAAAAAGAAATGAAGGAAATATATTTATGAATTATATATACAATTTGCAAATTATCCAGGGAATTGCAATACTAGCAATGTATGGGCTTTTTATATACATATGAATACAGTATTTTATGTCAGGAGAGCCTCTGCATATCTAAAATAGAACAAAAGTGTTTCATAGCTGGGTGAGGTTGTACTAGCTAGGTGGACACTCATAATAGTAAAGATGGTTCCGTATAAGCAGAAAATTACTCTGATTGCACATTTGAGAATGTATTAAAAAGGTGTGTGGTGAAGCAGGCGAGGAGAAAGGGGGAAGAAAAGGCAGGCAAAGTCAGTAAGAGAGAGGAAGCCGTCAGCACAATTTACATGGACCTGAAGGCAGCTTATGTACAACACAAACGGGAAAAAAGGCAAATCTACAAGGTCAGGGAGTATGCTGAAAAGGAGAGAGTATTTGCACTTATACAAAATAAGCTCAAACATCAAAGACAGAGTAATTTTGAGCTTCAGAAAGAGGAATGGAACTAATGGACCTCTGCTAAGGGTAATCATTAAGCATGAGTCTGTTCGGTTTTCATATCAGTGGCCTACCTGTAAGATGAAATGTAACTTGCTGTCAGAGTAGGAGCTAGAGTGAAAGACCAGTTATCAAGTGGAAATTGACTTAGACTGAAAATCATGTGGTTTAGAGAAGAGCTGAGACTATTAGTGACAGTAATGAAATACACGCATTAGGCAGATGTGCAATAGAAAACACTAATAAAGAGAAGGATCTCAATGAAGTAATCTAGAATAGAAATTTTGTTTATTAGATTCTAAACGTGAAATAACAGAGAAAATTACCATAAATATAAGTTAGAATAATATTTGTCAGAAGACAAATATTACTGAATATTCAAACAAATCTGTGAATGCTTGTTGCAAACATATTTATGTAAATATATCCACACTAATAAGGCACTTCAACTGTAAAGGTAACAACTATGTGCCAGCCCAGAACTGAAGAGAGTTAAGCAGCTTTCATTGCCTTGTTAACAAGATAGAATTTCAATGTGATACTGAATATACTCAAGGCAGATGTAGGGACCCCAAACAAATGAAATTTCATTATTATTTCTTGTACAGATGCACTGGGTTATCATTAGAATACAGGAAATAATTCACTAGATAACCTCACATGTTTGTTGGGTTTGTTTTTATTTACTTTTTGGCTATTTGTCATCAATGTTTTCTTGTTCTATATTTCGTGAAACAGTTATAAGTGTAAAATCTTTCATAAGTTTCAAAAACTGAAAATGTAATTGTTCTATCCATGCTTTTACATTTTAGATAATTTGTAAAACATCTTACAAATTAATACAGTGTCTCTTATTAATCTGAATTTATATACACAAATGTAACATATGTAATTCATATTATGTAATTCCTGCATAAGATAATACAAACTTTCTTACTCTGGAATCTTCTAAATCATGATGAAATTTTCCGTATTGGAAACTGCTGTTAGCTAAAACCTTTTTCAAATACATAGGCTGAAAATTGTTTCACTCTTTGACCTGTGAGCCAAGTCCCCCAAAGCTTGAGGCAAATTCAAATGGCTGAGTTATAAATATCTCTGAAACTAGGTTTATAATGGAAACCCAACCAGATCCTTCACTAGAGCAGTACTCATGGGGGCTGTTAGGGCAGTTTACAGAGCTATAAGTGCCAAGCTATAAGTTAATGAGGAGAATCAATGGACTAATAAAGTACCCCTAAACAAGAAGAGAGCATTAAAAAATGCAGAAGCTGAAAATTCCTACTGGGCTTTCCATTAGTTGTGTTCCTGTATGTAGCTTCTATGTTTTGCATTCTCCTTTAGGAAACCATTGCCTTAGCTTCTTATATTTTCATGTGCTGGATTCAGTATACACACTTTCATAAGGCTGAGGAAGGTTTGTGTATAAAACCTACAGTTAGAAGCCAGTTGTCGAAAAACAATTTACTATTCTCATCAATCTCAGCCTTCCCTCTTTTCTCATTGTATTACATGACTGGGAATGCATCACAGGATGACAGCAAGATAAAATTAGAAATGGCTCCATTTTACTTTTGTGCCTTTTCACATCAATTTGCTCCTACAAGTTTTTTTGTTATATTTGAACACGGTACAAAGCACAGGCATCTATGGCAGACAATCAGGGCTTGAGAAGAGTGCATGAAGACATGATTTTGTTAATTTTAAGATATAGGAGCAATGTGGACAAGGGAGAAAATTGCCATTATTCCAGTCATACAAATGTATAACTAAGTAAATATAGTGCATGTCATTATACAGTCAGAATTCACTGTTGGAGAGACAACAGAAATACTCTTCTTAGTTGAGAGGCATTTGGTGACAGCTCGAAGTGATCAGTTTTTCCTTTTCCAGCAAGAAGTCATTGCTCTCCATTTTGGCAAATAAATTTGAAAGACTTAGACTGAATGAAATTCACTGGTGAATAATGATGTTGAAGGTAGTTGTGTGCACCTTTCACCTCACCTTGGTTATTTTACCCTGGGACATATCTGCTGCAGGAAATACTAAATGTATGCCCCTTCTTCTTGGTTATGTGCATTCTCTTCACTGAACTGCATACACATACTTCTTAGTGAGAGCAATAAAGAGATAATTTGGACAAGATGCATGCTTCTTAAAAGATACATACAGTTTTCATATGTCTGGCTTACATTAGTGAGTGGATTCAGAATGTGAAATAATTCATTGTGTATAACTTCAATCCCTACCAAATACTATTAATTGAAATGTAGTAGCATAATGAAGATTCTTAAAATTAGACCTTCCTTTTGAATCCCTGATCCTCTGGTTTCTACTTGTCACCTTTGCTTGTAGGATTGCTGCTAGTTGGGTTTTCTGTGTCCACATTGCCTTCTGTGACAACGAATTGTGATAGGCAACAAATAAAGCTAATATGAGGATGACTATGCCATTGCACAGTTTTGCTCTAGACTACAAAAAACCCACAAGTCTTCAGAGTACAGGAACTGAAATCCCTTTGGACAAAAAGGAATTGTGCTGGAATTTGTTTTCTCTGATCTATGCCAACACATGGTTTGTTATGGTCTCCTTTTCTGTGCAAGGGGAATAAAAAGTGAAGATACAGAAATAAAGAAACATATATTTCTCCTTTTTTTTTTTTTTAAAATCAGCTTCGACTCTGGTCATCAGCTAAGAATGTGACAACAGTGTTTAACCATAAAAATAAGGGTACAACAGATTAGCTTTAGTGGTTCTGCCATGTTAGGTGCTTGCTATACACCTGCGTGGGACAGCAGTTATGAGAAACCCACTAAGTTGCTCTTTCATCAGTGTGTCTGCTCCCATTATGGATTACACTGCAGGACTTGCTGTTGCAGATGGAGATTCTTCCATGATAGGAACATCTACTTTTCACAGTACTACTGTCAACAGGGATCCTCAGACAGGAAGAGACAGGATACCCTGCACTCCTGCTGCAAGCTGGGACATGCGTATGTCGCGTCTGTAGTGACGAAAATGGGTACATGTTACTGACACATAAAGAACTGTCTTGGATACAGCGTTTAGAACTCTTTGAGATAGAGTTTGACTCAATTCACATTCATGTTCATGAGTTCATGACTCAATTCATGTTATACTGCTGTGTCTATATGAAGTCTAAAAGATCAAGATACAACAGCCTTAGATGTTGTTACAGATTCTTTTGATAATTAATCCTACAAGTACTTATATAATGATGAGGAGAGAGAAAAATTATCCTCCAGTATGTGTGCTGAGCTCTTCAGACAGGGAGTGCTCATAGGCTTGCTCTCAATACTTCATATACTGTATAATTGCGGTAGAAGAAAAAAAAAGAAAATTGCACATTTAAACTAAATTAAATTCAGAATCTCTAATATGTCAGGTCACAGAAGGCATGTACACATTTAAATAGGACTGCTGCTTTGGAAACCAAGTAGCTCTGAAGTGCATCTGCATGTTGGCTCTTGACCATGCAGGTCCATTAGGTATTGTTTTAAAAATAAAGCCATTTAATGATGAATGTTCATAAATGAAAAATTCACATTCCCCGTATAGTGCTTGTCAAACAGCGGTGCTCACCTATTTTTAGCACAACACCAAAAAAATCACATTAATCCATATTGTTGTGAAATTCCTGATCTGCCCTTGAGAGTCCTTCCTAGAATTTTAAATAATGAGTTTTACAAGGCAGCCTTCTTTTTTACAAGTTCCAAATTCTTCAATAGGTAGCTAAAAGTTAGAGGAGCAGCAAATGCAGAATGTCTTAGGTTTTGAGTGTTTTAATAACAGCAAATAATTTCTTCCCCTAGAGCTGTGTGACTAGCAGTTAAGAGTTCTTAATTCCCTTAAGAAAATTTAACCGTTGGATTGACAAAGATGTGCCAATTACAGAGCCAAAATTTCCACAGTGACAGACCAGGCAGAAGGATTCTCAGTAAGGGACCACTGTTATTAAATACACTGTCACAGAAAATTAGGCCAAAAGCAGATCACACTTAAAGAGACTGCACAGCAAGGCACACCCTTTTAAATCAGACTGTCCTCCTGCACTCACCAGAGTTTGTTCTGTGCTGGTGTTTAATTTAATTCAACACCACTCTTGCTGTAGTCAACCTTTTGGCTTCCACCATCTTTTCTTCCATGTTTTACATCTTATGGAGACTATTTTTAAAGTTAATTAGCTTATCCAAAATAAAGGAAAAAAATATGCAAAATCCAAACTATCATTTAAAAGTACTATCATGTGAAATAAACTATGTGGTGGTAGCTGTTAATTTTCTTCTATAGTTACTGCTTTTCTAAGAAAAAAAAAGGACTCACAAGAAAATTTTGTTAAAGTCTCTATTTACATAAATCCCTTAAAATCCTTTTGTTTCCCTCTTAAAGTAGTAAATATGGAAATGAAACATTAGATAATGAGAAAGTAGGCAACTAGAGAGTACTAGAAACATGAGTCCTAAGCAAAATAATTTTACAAAGGCCAAATGTTGACTAACAATGACATATTTCCCATCAGAATTTCATTTGCCCCCAACCCTGTAAGCTGCCTGCTCCACAAGACCAACCTCTGTGCTAACTAAATATAAAGGAAATCTTCCAAATAAAAGGGCTGATTACTTAAGGAATATCTTTAAAAAAATTATGGATACCATGATACCTGATTCACATAATTTGACCTAGTAAACCATTAGGAAATACATATGTCCTAGGGTGGAGGAGCAACTACAGGAACTGGGACTGTTCAGTCTGGAAAAGAGGAGGCTCAGAGGTGACCTCATTGCTGTTTACAACTACCTGCGGGGAGGTTGCAGCCAGATGGGTGTAGACCTCTTCTTCCAGGCTGATGACACCAGAACGAGAGGGCACGGCCTCAAGCTACGCCAGGGGAGGTTCAATCTTAACGTTANAGTATGGTGGATTATCAATTCCAGTAGTACTTACACACCTTAGTCGATGCTGGTGAACTCTGTGCTAGGTACTGCACTATCAACCCAAAAGAGCTGACTCTTTTCCCCAGGGTTTTGTAACAGCAACTAAGAAAAGAGGGCTAGATCAGAAACAAAACCAAAACAAAACAAACAGTAGATGTAGTCCTAAGTAACTGCAGCTTAAAAGGGAGATGATATACCAAATCTTATCAAAGCGATGATTCGCTGGCTATGCTGCTATGGGAATTCTGGCTTTATGTATCTACCTTTCCTCTGGGTATAATGAGTAGAAACCCCTGGCAAAACGCGGACTTCCTGCCATTTACACACAAAACATGAAAGTAGTAGACTTAGGTAAGACATCCTATATTTAAGAAGAGAAATCGGCTAAAAAAATCTTCAGGATCAAGAGGAACAACAGAGTAAAACTGTTCCCAAATACCATAATGAACTGTTCCCAAATACCATAACTGAACTGTCAGTTTCAGAATCTCTGGCCCATCAGTTTACCTCCTATAGCAAATGTAACCTGCCTGAGAACAGAGAAAACATCTGACAACAATCTTCAGAAAGGTGGAAATGAATGGTCTCATTGAAACTGCTGTGAAATAAAAGCAACATTTTGAAAACTTCAGCTAACAAGAGGTTGTCTATGGTTTGTCACGAAAGGCATATCAAGTGTGGTTCTATGTAGACTTGTCCTGCCCCTGGTACTGAGGAATGTTTTCATTTATGGCTTGTGCAACAAAATACAGTATTAAACTTTCAGACAGCACAAAAGGGAGTTGATACTCCACAGCATAGGATTAAGAATCAAAGAGTTCTTGCCAAATTTTATAAATGGCCTGAAATACAGTAAGAAATATTTCAATGGAGAGATAAGTATCAACTTAAATAACCATAATGAACCGCACCCAATTATAGGAGGAACATCGATGTGGTAAGCAGCCAATGGCAAGAGACAATGGATTGCAAGTTTCATGCTGAAGTGCATAAATAGGAGTGCTGTGTATACAACACACGAAATAATTCTCTCACTTGTCGCCTCACTGATGAAATCCATGTCCAGTTTGAGACACTGCTTTCTAGAAAAAAGTATAAAACAACACAGAGAGCAAGGAAGAAACTGTCAAGGATCTAGAAACACGTTCTATATGAAAATCAGGACTTGGCTTTTCCTAGACAGGGCGACTACCTTCAAGTCCATGTAAGGCCTGTAGAAAATGATCACTTTAGTACAGTGGTGAGTGTCCTCGCCTCTCATGTGGGAGGCTGAGGGTTCAATTCCCACCTAGTGCTGCTTAAGAGTTGGACTCAATGATCCTTGCGGATCCCTTCCAACTCAGAATATTCTGTGATTCTGTGATCTGTTTTTCACATCCTCGGTCAGCAGGACAAAAATAGCAAGCTTAAACTGGGGAATTGAACATGTGGTTAGGCATCATGAAAAGCTTTCTCACTCTAGAGACTGCGCCATTTATTTTACAATTAAGTAGGTATTTCAGACTCGCTCAAGGCTGTTTGGGCTCAGGGAAGATGCTGCTCCAACTTGCTTCAACTGCCCAGAGACACATTTCTATGGCCAACTTTGCACCCGCCTGCTCTCCAGACCAGATGCTTTGCCCCTAGCCTGAGACGAGGCAAAACAAATGATGATGCTGCCCATAGGAAGGGTAGGTCCTTGAAAACATCTCCTGCAGGGCTGGGTAGAATTATTCTCCACTCAGTCTGTGACTTCAGTAACTGTAAGTTACGATCTTTACTGCTCCTCAAAATGTAGTGGTTTGGGGTTCTTTTCTGTTTATGTCAGAAAGCAGGCACTGTGTAGTCTATGTAAGTTCAAGTGGGCAAATCCCTAGGTGTTGCATCACTCCATTCTGTGCAACTTCTGTCTGAGACTTACCCTACTGAGATTTTTGTGTACATTTGAGCACATCAGATATTGCTGGTATGCTTTAGATCAACTTTTATTTTAACTTGGGAATATTTTTGGAAGGCTGAAAAATGTCGTGGGAATATGGTTCACTTGCATTCACAGACAGGCTGTTTGTATATATTTATCAATCAGTTTAAGAAACACAAAGACAACAAGGACAAAACACTTCTGTATCTTTTCAACTTCACCTGGCACTTACAAAGAAAAGTCCAGATGTTCTAGGAGATGTCTGGCCAAGTGGAAAGTTTGTGTGTCTTATTAAGCAGTGAAAATACAGGTTTCTTCAAATGTTTAAGATTTTCCATTGATTTTCTGGCAAGTATCTGTAGTATTTTCATTTCAAAACACCAAATGGTTCACCCTAGCAAAAGGATAGATTAGCTAAAAATGTCCTCAATTTTTGGAAAAGTCACCACTTCAGATCAGCATTTTGATAAGAAAATAAACAAAATGTGAAGGTGCAATCTCTTTTTGTGCTTCCCAAAAATCAAAATAAAATAAAAGAAATTAAGTTTTTTCATTTCTTTTTGTTTAAGCAGAAAATGAATGACAGCAACTGACTCTGGGACAATGAGAACCTGACTTCTAAAAAGATTTTTAATACTTTTAAATATTCATATAGTTTAGAAGAATTATTGATATTTGGCCTATGTTTGGAGGAAAGAAACAGGCAGTCCAGAAAAAGAAAATAGAATTGTGATCTTAAACATACACAAATCCAAATTCAGCATGGCACACCTAGAATAATTGCTCTTCATGCAATAAAGGTATGTTTCAGCTCTCTTAAATGTGAGCATTTGCAAGCTTGATGTCTGCATTCAAAATGGGCTTTTTCTGGAAGGAATAGACACATCTGCAGAGAAATTAATCTGTCCTTTGTTAGTCGCCTACCTTAAAAATGAATGCTTTTCTTTTTTCATTATATGTGAGTCAGGGTGTGTTTAAGGAAGTTGTCAAGTCATGCAGGAGAAAAACTAGAGAGGCAAAAGCTCAGATGGAACTCAACCTAGCTGTTTCTGTCAAGGACAATAAGAAATGTTTCTATAAGTACATCAACAGTAAAAAGAAAGGCTGCAACAACCTCCACTCCTTATTGGATGCAGAGGGTAATATAGTAACCAAAGATGAGGAAAAGGCAGAAGTACTTAATACCTGCGGGGAGGTTGCAGCCAGATGGGGGTAGACCTCTTCTTCCAGGCTGACGACACCAGAACGAGAGGGCACGGCCTCAAGCTACGCCAGGGGAGGTTTAATCTCAATGTTAGGAAGCGGTTTTTCACGGAGAGAGTAATTGCATATTGGAATGGGCTGCCCAGGGAGGTGGTGGAGTCGCCATCCCTGGAAGTGTTTAAGAGAAGACTGGACGAGGAGCTTAGTGACATGGTCTAGCTGGTCTAGCTGGGGGGTGAGGGCTGGATGACCCTGGGCCCCCTCCGGCTCAGAGTGGCCTGCTAGACTGTGAGGCATCTAGGTTGTTATTATACTCTGGGATGTGCTCTTGGTCGCTGTACGGGTATTAGATGGTGAGTTGGACTAGATGATCCTTGTGGGTCCCTTCCAACTCATA
>WEKX01028925.1:96078-111055 GCA_013390025.1 Pitta sordida
CTATGGGAACTGGGGTTGTTCAGCCTGGAGAAGAGGAGGCTCAGAGGTGACCTGATTGCTGTTTACAACTCCCTGAGGGGAGGTTGCCGCCAGGTGGCTGTGAATCCCTTCTTCCCGGCTGACGACACCAGAAGGAGAGGACATGGCCTTAGGCTCCGCCAGGGGAGGTTTAGACTGGATGTTAGGAAGAGGTTTTTCACAGAGAGTGATTGCTCATTGAAATGGACTGCCCAGGGAGGTGGTGGAGTCGCCCTCCCTGGAGGTGTTTAAGAGAAGACTCAATGAGGAACTTAGTGACATGGTCTAGCTGGGGGGTGTTGGGCTGGATGGTCCTGTGGGTCCCTTCTGGCTCAGAGTGGCCTGTGAGCCTGTGAGGGAACTAGGTTTATGTTCACCACTCTGGGATGTGCGTTCAGTCTCTGTACGGGCGTTAGCTGGTGAGTTGGACTAGATGATCCTTGTGGGTCCCTTCCAACTCTTAGTATTCTGTCATTCTGTGATTTGCTAGCTGTGGAAATGGATAGTGCCTGTTTCTTCCATTGGGAATAAAAGGAGTCTAGGCAACCACACAGATCATTATGTCCACACCGCAGAAATGAGAAGTACTGAAGGTGAAACGCAGCCAGGACAATACACGTAATTAAACCTGTATCTTGCTTATGTGCCCTAGATCAAAGTCTTGTTATACTCCAGGTAGACAACTTGATAAATTATGCATTTCTTCCCACCCGCTTAGTTAGTTACTCAGTTAAATGGTGGTGACAATATCCAAATGATATCAGCTGAATTTTATTTATACTTACAGTTGCAAAGTTAAAGTATTCCACTGGAAAAGAAGCTGAGCACTGGTCTCACTGAACCCCAAGCTGTAAAAGGAATAATTACCATTAGATAGCACATCATGAGCCCTCTATGCCGGGCAAAGTAACTGAGACCACTCAGAACAGGCAGTTTCAGATTTTTAAAGCTTGCTGGATAAATATTCTGCTTATTCAGTGCCTGCTAACAAGAGATAATTGCCAGTAGCTGGAATGAGTTGAGGAGTTACAGTAGATAATTCAATGAGCTATACAAATATATGTGTTCTTCTATTATTCATACCACGACATTTGTTGGTTGTCTCAGGAGTACCAAGTGAGGCTCCTATGGTTCATGAATTACTTGAATTATGCATGGTTATGGGTAGGCATTTACCATGTACAAACTGGTTTTGAATCATGCATTTCCTGGGGGCAATATTTCTCATGGTAACTAGGAAACTTTCTAGGTCTTTCAGAGCCTGCTGTGTATTAGTAATTACTACTTGTGGCAGTGATCCTGGCTTGTGTGTGCTCTGGTAAATGTGGGAAATAATGAATGTATATACATTGATAGATGGGAATCAGCATTTGTATTTATTCACATTCAAAAAACTATCTACCTCACTTGGAATTTAAATTATGACATCAAACTGCTGAACAGCTATCTGCTGTCCAATTGTCACTATAAATAGCAGTCCACAAGAGGGAGGTGGCAGTAGATCCTATTTTTTATATTTGGAACTGTACAGTTGTTTCCCATCTAACAATCCTGCTTTGGGAAGATAACTTAGTCTCAGCTTTAGGTTTTTGTTTCTAAGTACCTCTTTAGTATGGTTTTAGTTGCTTATTTTTCTGAACAATGCTGCCCATCTATCAGGGAAATGTACATGAAAACCCACGAATACACCATTTGCTGCATAAATACAACACAATGTCTCTACCAAGGAACAAACATGCTTTTTCTAAAAGCACTAATAAAGACCTTTTTTTCCCCTTAGTAAAAACCTCATTCTTATCCCAGAATCCATCTCTACAAAAGTAAAAGCTGAAAGAAAACTCAAATGTAGCAGAGTCTGTTGCTGTGCATGGAACATTTCACATCACTGAGCTATCTAATTTCAAGCTTTCTTTAATGTTTTTAATAAGAACATTCATAAAATCCTGACACAGAAAGACTGTTCGAGCTTTGGTACATTAAATAGAGATCCTGCTTCCTCCTGCCTTGGGCAGCAGAGTAGCCTCAACAAGCCTTGGAATGGAGCAGGCTCCTGAGGCTGCCAGGCTCTCACAAGAGAGCACTGGCAGGGATCACTCTCAGCTCCTCTGTTAAGGATTCGTAACCCCTGTTTTAAGACTAAATATTCATATTTGATAGAAAAGAATAAGGCCAGCACTCTTCACTGTCCTAGTAAGTGTGGGTCTGTATAATTAGAGAGACAGAGGTCTGCTAGACACAAAATGTACTCTGTTTTTTGTGCTGGATAATGCAAATGCCCTAACTCTGTGAAGTAATTAACCACACACATCTGCAATGTCCAAAAGCTTCATCTAAAACTCCCTCCATTGAAGACATTTCATGAACCAAGTAAATGGCATTCTCTGCCCTCCTCCCAAAATTTACTGCAAGTAAACACACTATCATAGAAACTAGGGAGAGGTGAAACTCCTTTGCTCTCTCTCTGTTTCTCTCTGTGAAGATAGAGTTGCTTATTACATCATATTTTCTAGCGTTTTGTCCAAATGCAGCCTAAAATTTTGAAAGACTTCTGACTCCTGCTTTGAAAAATTTGCTGAATAAACCCTGTACTCAGGTATGTTTCCTGAAGTTCAGTTTTAATTTATCCTGTTTTCAGTTTCACTCCTTATTACCACACCAAACAGCACCTAATGCACTTACGTTGCAATTTAATCTTTGTTTACCCAAGCCACAGTGGGTTCAGTGATAGGAGCCTTGTTAGGAAGAAGGCATTATTATGGTTTTTCTATCACACTGGCTCTTAAGATATGGAAGTGCTTTAAAAGTGCATTTTTTTCCACTGGGAAGACAGTTAAAGCACATAATGATAAAAGAACATACTATGACTTGTCGGCAATAGGTACATAAATGTGTTTTATTTTATAGTCATTGTCATAGGAGGAAAACTGCTCTCCATTGTAGGACAGTTCTCCAATTCATGTAAAAGCACATAGATATTGAGGTTACCTCAGAATCAAAAGTCATAGAAGCTCAGCTTGTAGACTTTCTGTGTGTTAAAGTTGCATGCACCAAACTTCATGACCATTAACTCTGAAAGCATTTTGAACGCTTAGTTTTTATATTTGGTGTTCTTAGATTCAGTAATTACACAATCTTCACTCTGTTTTTTGCACTTTTTTTCATTGATTATGTGTATCTGGAAGAAAGACCAAGAACCTCAGAGACCATATCTTTGTACATTGAATATTATAATTTTCCTTTAAATTCTTAACTTTTCACTAGCTTGACAACATTAAGGGGAGTTTTTTGTCCATTTCAAGGCATTGCAAACAGAAAGTTTATTTAGAATTTGTTTTTATTTGTATTCCTTTCTCCTAAATTTTTATGAGTCTCTTCTATTTTGTGTGAAAAGGTATCTCTGGAACAGAAATGTTCAGCAATAAATAATACAAGCAATTGTGTATTTTACTGGAATGTGCTTCTCCTGGTTGGTTACTATGAAATTTGCTTTATGCTTATTTTTTATTTATGACTTCAGGATTGTATCTAATTCTATATTTTTTTCAGTTTTTTTTAACTTTTTAATAAGAGGGAAAGAATTCAGTATCACTGCTTGCAAGTAGTATTGGAAAAGCTTTTTCAAATTAACTGGAAACAAATACATAACTAATTGTAAAATGTATTTCAAATTCCAGGAAAAATTTTAGATGTAAGACATGCGTGTATTCACAGCAGGGCTTTAAAAAAACCCAAGGTGCAATACAAGTGGAAATTCAACCTCTCTGCCTCTTAAAGCTGAATCTTCTTCTCTACTTAACTAACTATTCCTTTCACATTTTCTACCTGCAATTGAAAAGACTTTACATAGGAATATAAGAAAAATGTCTTCCAAAAGTAAAATTTAAACACTTCTCCATTGCGGTTACCAGCAAATCACACTAATTCCACTACTATTCATTGTGATAATGGTATTAATCAAGCTGTTCCCTGGATACTCTTGTAGATGTAATACATAATTTTATGGAAGCTCTATTCCAATTTAGCACAAATTAATGTTCACTTATTGCAAAGGGTTACAGGGAAAATATTTTTGTAGACTTTACATAGGATCATATTCTTCCACTGTGAAAGAGGCTGAGGATATAGAGTATGAGCCAGAATAGAACTCAGGTGCAATGAGTAAATGCTGTTGCATATAGAGCAGTGCTGTTACATTTTCAATTACACAATCAAGAAAATACTAAGAGAAGCTGGCATTGAGGTTCAGATTAACGGAAACCCTCAATGTCCTTGTTAAATTTAATAAACCTGTGCAACACAAATAATAACAAAACTTCACATATGTATTACATTTGTCCTTTTATCAAAGGCCTCCAAGCCCATTGTGAACCATCAATCTATCAACCAAGTCCATCTCCACGGAGTGGCCCTCCTCTCCGTGTTGCAGGTGACATCTTCTGGGATACCCTTGGGAGAGTGTCCTACAGGTGCACATCTGACTCCAGGCAAATGCCTGTGTGTCCCTGATGCCTGCAGCTCTACTGGACACATTGCAGGCTTTACTTTTCTGTTTGGACTCCTTGAGACATTTTAATCAGTAATTTTCTTAATTTTCCTAAAGTCTTATTGAAACATACTCTAAGTTTCCTAAAGTCTAAGATTCAGTGCTATCATTCTATTTTTATTTTCAAAAATTGTCTACATCTTGTAAGTTTGCTCTCCTCCAGGTTTTAAGTGATATTTTTATCCTGATACTTATTTAACATTTTTAACTGTATTGCAGACAAATTTATGCTGCTCAAAGTCTGCTTTGCTTCACTGGGACAGGGTGCTGAAGTAGCCATGCAACCAACAGTCTGGAAATGCTCATTTTAGAAAAGAGCTACTTACTTTTTCTTAATTTCCAGTGACTTTGAGACC
This sequence comes from Pitta sordida, assembly GCA_013390025.1. Lineage (NCBI taxonomy): Eukaryota > Metazoa > Chordata > Aves > Passeriformes > Pittidae > Pitta > Pitta sordida. The sequence goes on from WEKX01028925.1 coordinate 100,996, forward strand.
TCACTGACCTATGAAACCTCACTGACCTATGGCCTATCTCATCAGAGCAGCCAATTAGAAGCTGCTCAGTGTTTTTGACAGTTTCTTCAGCTGTACTTCATCAATAGCAATTGTTACACTTGCATAAAACCTAAATCATCCACAGGTCTAGGATTTTACTTTATCTGGTGGAAACTGACCACTTATTTTTCAAGTATACTTCAGTTTCTCAACTATTACTGTGCTACTTTTACATTCCCTCATCGTTTGTTAGGAGTCTAGCTCACTTCTGCTTTATTCATTTTTGTCTAAAATCTGGAAGGTGTTGAGCTGTTCCCTTTTCCACTTGCTCGGGCAAAGAGAATGACTGGGCACTTCTTTTCAACAGTAGGCTTTGCATGGCCAGGGAACTGCAGATCTGCTGGGAGCTAATTAATCTATCATTTTTCTCTCTCCACATGGTGAATGGTCCTTTGCTTGTTGCTGAAAATGTTACAGAAAATGAATAGTAGGAAGGGAACTTAAAAGTTTCCTTTTCTCTCCTGTAAGCTACAAAGTTTTGCTTTGCATTGGCTGGTGAGAACTAGAGTTATTCCCAAACCCTAATTTAGAAGGAAGTCTAAGGAAGAAAGTTGACTAGTAGAGTACTTCTGAGCTGCAATAGATAAAGACTATTATGAAAACCACCTTGATTTTCAGCAAGATTTTCATATTTCCCCTTATTTACTTTTCTAATATGAACTTATTCAGCTCCTTTTCTACCTCCAGATTACTTAATTCTTTATTCTTATTTGACATCTTCTGTATTTCATACTACCACTCAAATGTACATGCTCCTCAAATGCACATGCTCCTGTGCTTTTAACCCTACACAAACAAGTTTTTTACTATCAATTACCTTTGCCTCCAAGCTCTAGTCTTCACAAATCAATAAACAGAGATGTGCCTAACAAAGAAGACAGGAAAGGCTGGGAAGCTGGGAGGTCCATCTCTAAGATTTGCTCCCAGGTCAAATATGTTTCCTCACTTAATTATGCTTTGCAAAGTTCTTTGAAATCATTGTATTAAAGGAGCTGTGTAAGTATAAGCACAGTTAATTATATTGCATTTGTAATCGGGCAATAAAAGACAAACTCTTGAACCACAGCTGTATTGTTCCAGGCACTGCAGTGTGCGGATGTATTCCTTTGAATTTTACTCCATGCCAACCAGCAGTAATAGGTTCTCACTGCATCCAAAACTCCTGCAGTCTTTTTCAGCCTGCCCTGGCCAGGAGCCCATCCATCGTTCCACAAACAAACATATACTTCTCTCTGTATTCATTTCTTCCTTATTTTTCATCCCACTGTGAAAGCAATTAGCTATTGAATCCTTAATAAACTGATCTAGACCAGCCCACATGACTATTTTGCTCCTAATCAATTTATTCAATTCACATAGAGGGTTTTATCATATTTACAATATCACAGCTATTTGTGTAGGAGTTTTAAAAGGTAAGGAGTAATTCTAGGGAAAGAAAATCCAGTGGTAGGTTTTTGCTGGTTTTGTTAAGCTTCAGTATGTGTGGGTTCATTTCAACACTTGGGAGGAGAAATTCTGAATTTCAGTCAGCACAGTTGAGAGAGGAATAGAAATGTATAATTTGGAAAAACATGATCAAAATCTTGAAAACCATCTTTTTCCAGAAGCCTTTTCTTTTGGTTTAATACTGAGCCTTGGAGATGGACTTCACCCTGCACTGTTATCTCTTCAAAGTTAATTTTTTATCACAATGGGAAAAAAATCACACGAGGCTCAGTGACTCAGGTCAGAGAGGCACCTGTGCAGCCTGGATATTTGTGCAAGGTGACTTTCAAATGCCTTTGCTGATGCAACTTGAAAACACCATAGGGTGTGCACACAGAATCACAGAATCACAGAAAATTATGAGTTGGAAGGGACCCACAAGGATCATCTAGTCCAACTCACCATCTAATACCCGTACAGCGACCAAGAGCACACCCCAGAGCGTAATACCAACCTAGATGCCTCACAGTCTAGCAGGCCACTCCGAGCCGGAAGGGGCCCAGGGTCATCCAGCCCTACACCCCCCAGCTAGACCATGTCACTAAGCTCCTCGTCCAGTCTTCTCTTAAACACCTCCAGGGATGGCGACTCCACCACCTCCCTGGGCAGCCCATTCCAATATGCAATTACTCTCTCCGTGAAAAACCGCTTCCTAACGTTAAGATTAAACCTCCCCTGGCGTAGCTTGAGGCCGTGCCCTCTCGTTCTGGTGTCATCAGCCTGGAAGAAGAGGTCTACACCCATCTGGCAGCAACCTCCCCGCAGGTAGCTGTAAACAGCACACAGTTGGGTCTCCCTGTTTCCCGGGCCCTATGTCTCTTGTTGCATTTGGTAGTGGATACATTTGGATCCAGGCAACCATCCAGCTCTAGTCGAGATTTGACTGCAAATCAAACTACGTAATAACTTCCTTGGCCTGCAGTGAAAAAAAGACAACAATGCTTTCCCAACCAGTTCATTTTTGCTATTATAAGGATTTATTTTATACATAAATACTACATAATTGTAGTATTAAGAGCCCCAGATAAAGCCTCTGGATTGAATCTCACACCCAGTTCCTCCAGCCCCCTACTTTCGTCCCTGATATTTCTATTTCTGCTCCATAAAGTATATGAATCAAAGCTGAGGATATTGTACATCCCAATACATGGCTGTCGTATTCTCATCATGCCATAGAAGTTCCATATACAGGTTGTGCAGAAACAACAGAGGGGTTGTAGAATCAAATACAGGCACATAACACATTTGAAACTATCTTTTGTATGCACATTGCAGAGTACAAAAGCATTGCTTCGTGATTGGCTCATGAGGAAAGCATGAGTTCCTAAGACTTCTATAAAAAGACGCTTGATTTCTGCTCTGGCTACCACATGTGACCTGCAACACGTTTTGCTTCATTTCTGAGGGAAAAATTCTCTTCTTAGAGATTCAAGAGCAGAATGCTTTCCTTACGTCACTTTCCCACTTTCTCTGGTAACACACACATAAATCAAGTTTCAGACAGACTGGCTGCACCAGCACCAGTGTTAACACCCCCCCACCCCCCCAACCCCCCTGGAATTTTGCAGTTGTTTTACCAATTTCAGATTTTTTAATTCATCATCTACTTATTGAACTCTTTGGAAGGGTAAAATGAGTCAGTTCCAGCAAACAGCACAGAGGAAAGTTGTATGGTGCAGCCATACTTGATCATGCATTCTCCTATGGGTCTGTTGACTAATGTTGCAGTGCTCAGATTGAGCTTCTGAGTGGTGACCAGTCTCCTGAGGTGAACACTGCCTTTGTCTTTTGTTGGGGAACATGAGCAGAAGTTCCAGAAGAGTGACCATCCATCTCATTTTGCATTCTACCAGCTATTTGAGTTGCAGTAACATAGCTTGTCAATGCTGTCACTCATAAGACACGTTCTCCTTTAATGAGTACTGTACTGTCTTTGCAGATTTCTAAGCTCTATTTTTGATGATGTCAGGGTCAAAGGGAGGTCTAAGCTACATGAAAAGAGAGATGCCTATAAATGGCATCTATTTCTCTGTGACTGAATATACCTTCCCATATAAGTTTTGAAGTAATCTTCTGTAATGTAAAGTTTTCTTCCAACTTTTTTCCACACTCTTCCTCATGCAGCTTGAAGACATATCCTTATTTAATACTAGGAGCTTTGGAAGGACAGAAAAAAAAATCATGGAGGAGTAGATGTTTGTGAACTGCTGAAGACAAATCAGTCAAAAGAGAGGAACAAGCTCTCAGTAGTGTAAAAGCGACTAGAGAAAGAAAGGTGGGTTGGGACGGACACAGATTTTGATAAGCCAAGTTTTCTTGGCTGAGGAGGTGCTGTTCTTCATTTTAAACGAGGCTTAGCTTGTCTTTAATGACCTAATTATTCTTGTTTAGCAGTTACAGTAGTCTAGGCCAGCCCTGAGCCTTGTGTTGACTGCAGTTTGCTGCTCAGTCTCCAGGCATGTTTGCTGCACCCCCAGGCTCTACTTTTTGTTGATATGCCGATGAGCCCTTTGACCTTCCTGTCCTCATCACAGATGCTCAGATGACAGCTGATCTGCACAAAAGAGAGCTGAGAGATGTAGTGAGCTGCAAAGTAGATGTGCTGGGGACTCTCCATACAGGTCTGGGTGAATTGAGCCCTGTAGGGTGCAGGTACTTACCACAGTGAGGCTGAGTCACCAAGTGAGGCTTCTAAAATCTGTAGTTTTAACCTGAAGAGCAGAGCATACAGAAAAGAAATTATAAGTCCTAATGAATGGCTGCTTTGAGTATGGATTAGGCATTGCTAGCAATATGCCACTGTTTATAGTACATCATTAGCCTGCAAGAGCTGTAGCAATTGAACTTTTGTGTTTGTTTCAAAAGTACCACAGTACAACATTTTAGTCTTTCTGCTGCAGTAACCACTGTTTTTTACAAATCCCTTCATGAATGCATTATGGAAAACTGGGGCAGAGTTCTTCACCAGCTAGCCAAGTGCATGCCTGCTGGGGCTTTGTACTAGGAAACAGTGAATAATGTTTTTAAGGCCAAAGTACAGTAGAACCCCATTTTACACACATAAGTATGTTGCACAAGACTAATATTCATTGAAGTTCCCTGCTGTTATGTGAAATTCATATCAGTGCAATGTGGAACATATTTTTCAGGTGTTCCTTTAAGTGGGTTCGTTCTTATATCATTTCTCCTGTTAGTGTCCTCAAAATGACTTATCTCTGTAAGTCTATTATTTTATCGATTTTTCAAGTAAAAAGGTCTTATTATTCTTTTCTCTATGGTCCAGTGCACAGAAAATGCCTCTAGAAAGAGGCAGCACATGTTTAATTTTGCTCTGCTTTATTTATTGGTATTATTGCAGGCAGAAAATCTTTCTGACATTCTCTGACACCCTACATGGCTATTAGTTGAACCATGTTCAGCAACACACCACTGACATTGAAACATCTCTAAAGGGACTAAGATCTTTGCATTTTTAGCATAGCCAAAATGACCTGATGGGTTTCAGTGGGCATCCTTGGAGCTGGGACCTGATAACCTTGTGCCTCTAACTTTTACATTAAGAAGACAGGAGGTGTTAATGACAGCAATTTTGTATTCTCAGTTAATTTAATGCATGACAATATAAGAGACCATAAGTAATTGTATTATAGGATGAATTTGTTGATTTTATTCAGTACTTAGTAATTTCAAGTACCGTTTAGAAAGCTGATCATATGATAAGCAATGAAATGCTCTATTGTTCAATAATAGCTCAGTGAAAACCCTTGGAAAAATTAGTTGACATAGTTATTTGTTTGGGTATTTAAGAACAAGGAGAAAACAGCACTATGTTAATACTATTGCCTATAAAACATGTAGGAAGCTGAATATCAGAAAAACCAAGGAATTTGTTGCTTTGTAGTTTTCACATTCTTGAGTCAATTTAAAATGGTGTTTAGTGTGGATGCCTTGCTAGCAACATTCACCAAGGACATTATTGTTCTTCCCTTTCACCACCCATGTGGTTTTTCTCCTGTTATCCAGCTAAGAAAAGACAATGACAACTTTTTTGGGTTTTTTAAGAGAAAAGAACAAATAAATAGAAGCTCGGTTATTGTCGTGTGGAAAAGTAAAGGCAACAAAGAAAAAAGAATTGAAAAGTGTGAAGAAGAAAGAAGAGTAAGGAAAAGGGATTTCTATTTAACAAAGGAAAGGGAAGCAAAAACAAGAAATGTGGAATCAAATAATCCCAGAACAGCCGAGCTATCGATATTTTAATAACTATTTTAATTGTTTTATGATCTCAGTGTGTGTCTTAAAAACCTTTACCTATTTGCATTATACGTACCTATCCTCTCCCTTTTATAGGAAACAATGACTGAAAAACCTGATGACTGATGTAGCTTTCATGTTTTAAGCCTGTATTCTTGGCCACTAAATAAACAAACTAGCTGACTAAGAGGATGACTGTAGACAAGCAACTACAGTTGGGACTATGGTCAAGAGAGGAGCTAAGTATCACTCTGTTAGCTTTTAAATTATAACATGGAATTTAGATATTTCCTTCTCTTTTTTTAACCCTATACCCATAGTGAAAAACAAAATTAATAACAAGGACCTTAAAAAGAAGGCTGTGTTGCCTAACTAAGACAGTGAGGATCAGTAATATACAGTAGAAATTATTTCCTCTGCAAATGTTTAATCTGAAATGTGTAAGAAAACAGTAGTTAAAGCAAAGGACCCCAAAAGAAATATAGTCAAAGCCAACATAAGTTTTCTAACCACTGGAGCAGTATTCCTGTATCATCAGCTGCAGCTAATGATAGGAAAAAGATAGGACAAGAAGCCATTCCAGTTTTGAGATGGAGCAGATATTTTAGAGAGCATGGTTCCCTAAGACACTAGGTTGGATTTGTTTCTCTAGGACGTGCTTCTGAAACATAATCCACCGATTTCGGTACCTTAAATACTTATCTGTGTTTTGGATCAAGCTGAAACCATCTCACTCTGCATCTAGATGAAGTCATCATTGTATTAATATACAGTCGAGTCTCCTATACCATGGTACCATGGTCTTATTCGTCCCCCATGAAGGTCACCTTCCACGTTGATTGGCAGCTCGTTAATATGCATTTTTGCCCCACACCCTCGCGCAGCCCCTCTGGCACTCCAGCGCTGTTTTGGCACTGCCTTTCTGTGTATTGGTGTTTGTGTCGGTGCTTCCCAGTGCCTGCAGCCATCCCATGCCAGGAAAAAACCCTTTTTTGCTTGGCCAGGGACACTGGTGCGGGGGAACCGCCCATGCTGCTGTCTCGGCAGCCCTGAGGGGAGCAGACACAGCCCGGAGCAGAGCTGAGGGGAAGGAGAGGAGACAGCACAGCCCCAAGGGGAAATGGGGGGGCTGGCGCAGCCCTGAGGCAGGGGGGAGCGGCACAGCCCTGAGTGGAGGGGCAGAGTGGGGTCAGTGTGGCTTGCCATGGGCAGAGCAGCGTGCCCATGCCCTGTGCGGCATGGCGTGGGGGGTTGATTTGCATATTCATGACTGCCTAATTGAATATTCATGAGTGCCAGGTCGCACATGCGTAGTTGTGAAAAGAGGCCTCCTTCATCACTGAAAAATCATGTGGCTATGATGTGAAGCCGCAATATGGGGGGCATGGAGTGGAAGAGGGTCGACTGTAGTACAGCAAAGAATGTTATGGGTTTTTTATTTAGAGAGAAGTAGCTGATTATAAAAAATGTTATTGTCATCAGTAATTAGGACTGGAGTTCCAAATTGCATTCAACTTATACCGAGTGAGTGAATAATGCACAGTAATTTTGCATAATCAAACAAATTCCAGACATACCACCATCTTCTCAAGAGTCACATGGAAAATGGTCATTTATCATCTAGACAACACCTTGCTTACTTTGAATTTTCTGTTTCAGCTGCTGACATTGAAGCTGCTCCTGGTGTCCATATGGATTCCTTATAGGTGCCTGAGCCTTAACCTTGACTCTATGGAGGAAAAGGGAGGACAGTAGAGTGCAAGTGGCTCAAAATCATGAGCAGTGCTTTGTAAGGCCCTTAACAAGTGGTTTCTTGTATTGTGCCCTGGTATATTGCACACACATAACAGAAATAGATCAACTTGAACATCCAAATTTGGCAGTACTTTCACTTCAAGAATTCATGACTGCTGAGTGTGAAACATGGAGTATTGACATATGTTTCTAGCATGAGTAGATTTGGTAGTATTTTTAAGATTCATCTTTCCTATCATTAGAGGCAAAATGTTGAACACAAAGACATAGGGTAGATGATATCAGATTGGAAAGATGCTGCTATGACCCTAAGCCCACATGCTCATGCCACCTGAATAATGACAGCTCTTCTGCTGCCTTGCATTACTCCTTGCAGTCCTCCTGGCAATGGAGAAGAGCTTAATCTCAGACTAAAACTGGAAGGCAGCCTTCATGAACCTGAATTCCAAACAACAACACTCCTGAGACCTTCAGCTACCATTGTCTACAATGGCAGCATTTTTACATTTGAAAGGCAGGACCATGTTGTACCTTATTTTGAACTTTGATAAGACCAAGAAGACATGATGAAGTTAAATTCAAATTATTAGTCAAAACCTTGTTTTAATAATTGTTACCAGAAGAGGTATTATTGAAACTCCTGGTGCTGCTATTATGCAGCTTCTAAAAGACTGTCACTATGGTAGGCGCAGAAATCGCCTGCTTCTACCCCAGACACTGTGAAAGGAGCTTTTTCCCTCTTTAAACTCATCAGAAATTAGTGCAGAATTAACTAAGCTGGCTGTTGCCAGACCTTGTGTTTCAAGAAAACCTTCCACCCATGGCATCCTGAAGCTTACCCCTAGTTAAGTTGCTCCACTGAACTGTGTCCTGCTGGGCCTCCTTTCCTGATAGTAACCTAAAATTCAGTACAGTTGGCTTGGATACACCTTCACAACACTGCAAACTTCAGCGCAGGCATGTCCAGCACCCTTGGCATCAAAAATTATTCTTGGGTCATTTGCCACTAAGCTGATGTCTTCCATGATATGGCCAACTTTTGGAGATGGGGATGTATATGTGTCTTGGTTCTGAATTCTGAATTCTGTTTGGTTTCTTTTTAGGAAGATGCCACATTTTACCTTTCCTTAATGAGCTCTGGATTAGTTAACGTCGTTTTTTAAGCCAAATCACTGAGTTTGCAAAATTCTCACTACTTTTTCAATAACAGCATCATGGGTATATGAATATCATATTATGCAATTAAAGACACGGATCTTTGCTTCTGTCATTATAATTACAATTTTGATGATAGCAGGAAATGAGAAGGAATTTTTTTAAAAAGTGATTTGGGTAGAGGGAAAGCCGAGAGATTGAGAAATGGAGACACTCTTGCTGACAGGAAGGGACTGCTTAGATAAAGGAAAGTTTGGGCCCCAAAAAGTGGTGTAACACAATATTTGGCCTGAGACATTTCAAACTCCTGGATGAGTCAGAAAGCTGTGTTCATTCAGAGGCACACAGTGTAGTTTCCACTATTGAAAATCCATGTTATCCAGGTGCAGTAAGGCGTGTTAGTAGGAAAGCAGTGGCAGATACCAATAACTTGTGCAAATCCCCCCTGTTTTTGATACTGACCCTAAGCAGATATGCAAGACTCAAATCACTCTAGCTAAAGGCAAATTTGAGTCAGCATTGCAGAGGAAACTGATTGTTGATTAACCTATTTGACCTGTCACCTAAGAGACTTGTGATATAAAATATCACTTCAGCTTTTTAAACAAATAACTGTAATTTCCATTTAATTGATTTTTGACCTCACACTGTAATTATTCAATGTTAATTTATCTCAGGATAGAACAGAAATTGGATGCAAACTGAAAGATGCTGTAAAAAGATATGTGCAAAGGAGAGACTGCATTTTTTATGTTAGCTTGCATTTGCACAGTAAACAGATGAATAATGTTTCCTTTTTCTACAATGTAATTATCAAAAGCAGCTAAATTCACAAAGAATACTCCAAGAAACACATGGAAGTCAGTGCTACACAAAGCATAAAAATCCTTGTTTGAAAGTAATTCTATTTCTCTGGTTTTAGGACTGTTTTTTATTATTTATTACTAGACTCAGGAGCATGCTTGGAATTTTAAAGAGCAACAAGCAGTAACAGGTCCCAGCCCTGAGCAGCATACAACCCAGGAGAATGAAGAAAACAATAATGCACAGGAGGCTAAATTTTGTTCTTTGCCCAAAACAACAACAGTTTAACAACAAGGTAGTTCAAATTCTGTCTTTGATATTTAATTCATGATTTTTGAGAAAAACTTTCTGTTAACCATTCATCATCATCATCAGGGTTGTCTTACTGATCTGAATATATCTCTATTACACTGATTATGAGGAGTATTAACCACAACTCCTAGCACTGTTATAGGCTTTCCAGTGCATAACAATATATATTGCAGTGTTGCATAGGAAAGATTTTTTTTTTTTTTTTTACTATTGAACCCAAACTATTGTAAATGCAGAG
>WEKX01028925.1:118781-131878 GCA_013390025.1 Pitta sordida
TCTGGGCTCCCCAGTTTAAGAAGGATGTTGAACTGCTTGTGAGGGTCCGGAGAAGGGCGACCAGGATGGTGAAAGGACTGAAGGACAAGCCCTATGGAGAGCGGCTATGGGAACTGGGGTTGTTCAGCCTGGAGAAGAGGAGGCTCAGAGGCGACCTAATTGCTCTTTATAACCTCCCCACTGAGGGGAGGTTGCAGTCAGGTGGGTGTTAATCTATTCTCTCGGGCTGATGACACCAGAACAAGAGGACATGACCTTAAGCTCCTCCAGGGGAAATTTAGACTGAATGTTAGGAAGAGGTTTTTCACAGAGAGAAAATTGGAATGATCTGCCCAGGGATGTGGTGGAGTCGCCATCCTTGGAGGTGTTTAAGAGAAGACTCGATGATGAGCTCAGTGACATGGTCTAGATGGTGGGAGGCTTGGATGGATGGAGCATGGTGCCCATGGTTCCACGCTTGTGGGCCTGATCCTTGAGTGGGTGTTCACTTGGGAGTTGGACTAGATGATCCTGTGGGTCCCTTCCAACTCAAAATAACCTGTGAACCTGTGAACTTGAGCAATCTGCATGGAAAGATCTTGTTCGTTGCTGCTATTTGTAAATAGAAACCAGAAAGTTGTTTAGAGAAAATAAAGCATATCGACTGACTTATCTCTGTTACTAATACTGAAAGTTCCTTACTGACTTATTCTGCGGTAGGGTACAGGTAGAGGTATTCCTCCACCTGTGTGTTACCTCTTCTGTTTCTTTGGTGGGGTTATTTTTGCAGACTAATCCTTTGTTGTACCTCTGCCAGAGAGCACAGGAATGACACAGAGATAGACTGTGGTGGGGAAAAGGCATGAGAGTGGGGAGTAATATAGAATAAAACCGCTTTAATTCATAATTATAACATCAGGCCCAGTTTGAAAACTTACATCAACTCCATTATCAACAAGGAATGGTTTAGGAATAGAAATTATTTTGTTGTAACATTCATGGGTCAGTGAAGCAGACAGAAATACAGAAGCAATAAAATTTAAAGGGCCTTGTGATTTCATTACGTATTAGGTTTTATATTATAATTGTGGCAGGTTGTTGTTTAATGGCCAGATTTTTCTTTCCATTTAAGTCAATGGGTCTTTTCTGCTGATTTCAGTGTTATAGATTCTCAGCTTGCTACTCACTTATCTGATGATTTTAGATTTTATATGTCTGTCAATTGGTGTTTCAGCAAGTTCTTGATGATCCATCAAAAAGACCAATAGGCTTTTACCATCTTGACAGCTATTTTATTACCTCCCTTTGTTTGAAAATATCAAACTTCACAAATAATAATTTTCTCTCTCCCTCTGTTGACAGTGGGTACCTTTCTAACAAATTTGAAATAAAACGTGACTGTGCAGCACTGTTAAAACTCAGTCTGGGGTGAACGCCAAGGAGAAAGACATTTCTCTGTGTCTCTTGTTCTTCTTGATGATCTTACAGGGAAAACAATTTATGAAACATTAAGAATTAAAACCAGCCCACAGAGATGCAAAGGAGGCCTGGAACTAGCAATTAGACGCCACATTATATGAGTGTAACATCACAGAGGTAGCATTCCTTCACTGGCAACAAGACACGGTGAGAATTGTCGAGATTGTGGGTTCAACTCCTTAAATCCTGACAACATCTATTCTGACTAACAGATAGATAGTCAGTTGCCTGTCCAATAGTTGTTAGTTTAAGAGAAAGCAGACCTATCCTCCTACTGCCGCAGTGTGATGCCTTTTCTTTGGCTGTTAGCAACATCTGTAAAGAGGCCATTAATCACTTTTAAGACATCCTTGTATTGAGGGGTATTACTTCACTTGTTTGTTTGTTAATAGCTACTGGTGGACTGTGAAGTAAGGAGGAGACATGTCCAGGCTGAAATCCACCCAAAATCTAGTGATGATGAGGTTTAGAAGAAATGAAGAACTGATGAACTCAATCATAGGCTTCCCAGGTAAGAACAGTGGAAATCTGGGAAAACAGTGGGAGTCACATCTAGGAGGCCTGGCATGTAGGTGAATGAGGGGTTTCTCAAATTTGCTGAAGCTTAAAAGCATAATTTGAGTTGAAATATGTGATTTGAGTATTAATAAATTCTTTCCAGTCCCACTTCTGAAGTATATTGTTAAAACTTTTCTCCATACTTTCTGGGTCTTGTAGAGTAGTCACTTAAAAACATCTTGGATGGTACCTGTAGCTGCACTTCACCTGGGGAATAATTAGCAACATTCATCTTCAAAAAACTGAACTCACCACTTCCACCCCTGCCAAGAGCCAGGGGCTGCATAAGGAGTCTGGAGAAACTGCCTCCCAGGGAAAACACTGCTTGTGAGCCGGAACCTTCATGAAAGGGAAAGATCTCTCTCAGGAACGAGAGGGCACGGCCTCAAGCTACGCCAGGGGAGGTTCAATCTTAATGTTAGGAAGCGGTTTTTCACAGAGAGAGTAATTGCATATTGGAATGGGCTGCCCAGGGAGGTGGTGGAGTCGCCATCCCTGGAGGTGTTTAAGAGAAGACTGGACGAGGAGCTTAGTGACATGGTCTAGCTGGGGGGTGTAGGGCTGGATGACCCTGGACCCCTTCCGGCTCGGAGTGGCCTGCTAGACTGTGAGGGGTCTAGGTGGTGTTACGCTCTGGGATGTGCTCTCGGACTCTGTACAGGTGTTAGGTGGTGAGTTGGACTAGATGATCCTTGTGGGTCCCTTCCAACTCATAATATTCTGTGTGATTCTCTGATTCTGTGAATGTCTGCATACTGCAGCTCTCTGGGCTTCTCAGGGTGACCTTCAAACATTTGTATGATGTGGGGAGATTCCACTGACAATTCTATAATTTTTCTACTTAGTATAAAAATCTTCCTCAGAAGAGGGGAGATCCCTGTGCCCACTACCCTCACATGCCTGTAATACTCAATTTTGGACTTAAATGTACAGCTGAGCATTATTTCTAGTGGAAGATGTCCATGCCATGACAGGGGTCTTGGAACTGGGTGAACTTTAAGCTCCCCCTCCAACTCAAACCACTCTATGATTCTATGACTCCCAGTATGGCCACCGTCTTTCCCCCAGCTTCACCTGGGCTGGGACCTGTCACTCCTCACTGGGGAAAAATCTCAAACTGCTGTAGAATGTAGACAGATATTACATAACAGGCACTGTGGGGATCGATGAGGTGACTTTCTCCATGCTGTGTTATCCCTGTGATAAAACCTAATGTCAGATGACACTGTTCTGCCAATGTTAAAGCACTTTGTGGGACCCCGTTAAAATGCTGCTCAACTGTCTTTTCAATCCACAAGATTTTTAAAAACAAAAAACCCCCCTCATAGCATTTCATCTTCTGACAATGCATAGTGTTTCATATCACAGATGCCTTATTTTGTAAGTACATAAATGTTACCACTGCGCTTACCTCAACTATAAAACTTAAATAGAAGAGTCATAAAAAATACAGTTACACCCCCTCCTTCACGAGGAAAGGGACAGGCGACAGCCCTCGCAAAACCTTAACCTCGCAAAGAAGTGCAGGTCGCTAATATGCATGCAGGCCACGCCCATTGCCCCACCCCCCAGAACCCCAAAGGGCTCCAGGCACTTTTCTGCTTCTCCCCTCGGACTCTCTGAGGACGGGGCAGCAAAGGGAACCATTTCTGAGCCCCCTCTGACTTGGGAGACCCCTGCCACCCCGAGAATCTCCGGGCCACCCCAACCGTGTGCTGACAGTGCAAATCCCGACGTCGCTTCCCTCATGCCTGGGCAGTGTGGCCCCATGGCACGGCACGGCCCTGCGGCACTGGGCGGCCCTGCGACGTGGCCCGCGCCGGCCAATACGGGTGCCCCGCACCGCTGTTCCCTCGCCCCATCCCCGTCCCGGCGCGAGCTGCCAGCCACTTTCCTGAGGCACTGCCCTTCCCCACCTGTAGCCATGGACAGAGTAACACGCGCCCGCGGGGGGATCAGTTCCCCAACTGCGCTTAGAATAACAGGGGACAACATGACTCATGGCCCCCCCTGTGGGGCTGGGCCAGCGCCGCCCAACGAGGAGCTCCGGCACTGCCTCTTGGTGGAGCAGCGGCACTACACATGCGTGAGCCGCTAAGTTTCACAAATGGTGGAATCAAAACTGCGATAAATTCACATCACAAATACACGAGGTCGTAATGCAGAGGTCGCAATGTAGCGGGGATTCACTGTACTTCTAAACATAATAATACTCTTAAAATGAGATGTATTTTGGGAAGGAAGCACTCTGTTTATCTCAGCTCTATGAAATGTATAGTAGACAATGTAGTCAGAGGCAGTGATGAGGCACCCCAGGATGGGACCCTGCTCTGACACTACTCAGTTCTTTTGTGGCTCTGAGACTGGAAGAAGATTCACAATCTATATCGAGCAAATTTAACTGTAAAACTTGAAGTAAATAATATGTAACATCTCTCCCTAGGGTTGTGCACTATGTACACATGACAATACTTCCAGCTGAGAGAGCCATTCCCAGTGAACATCTTTAATGGGAGGAAACTAGCACTTAATACAAATACTTTAGTAGTGTGCACCTCTATTCTGCTTAATCTTAGCAAGGTTTCTTTTTCCTGTTTTAAATTCAAAGCTTCATTTCCCTTGATGCAAGAGGTTAAATACTTCAAATCACATCAGTGCCCTAAGATTGTGAAGGGCCAGCGCAGTGATGGTGACTGCAAGTTGAAACATTAAGAATGCAAATTATCAGCCAAGTGAAAACTGTTAAGCTGTATTAAAAAGTATGTTGCTTCTGCTTAACAGACACACAAATAAAAATGATGGTACTGTGAAATTTGCAGGGGCAACAGAGTTCAAAGTAGAAAGAAAGCATTTGTTCTCTTCTCTGTTCAATTGCTGTTTTGAAAACAAGCAGCAGTATCACCTCAAGAAATCTGCACCCGAGATCTGTCATCAAGCAATGTCCTTACTAATAAATACAGGATATTGATGAATAAAGAAAAATAATAAAACAGCCTTTTGTAATATAACAAATTCACTTTAGTAGACCAGCTTAATACTTTCTGTAAGTCATAGGTGGCATAAAATGTCATTTAAAGTCAAAAGCCTCTGGCTGATGACTGCTTACTAATGCCATATAAATGCAAAAGGTGATAGAGCTTGTCCAAATAGTTCTGTATATCACATAGGCTTCATCTTTTCCTTCTATCATAATACAATTCAAAACTGTATGGATATTAATTTGCTTTAAATGTGCAAAAGAGTTTCAAAGTCAACAGCCAGCATGCAAGGAATAGTATTTCGCACATGTGGCTTTGCTTGTTTTTCAGTGGTGCATATTCTGTTCTTAAATCTTTTGTCACAAAAATGGAAAACTGACAGTGGCCTCAAATTCATATACACCAGGAAAAATATGTCCACTTCTTCCTCCTGCCTCTACAATTTATTGCTGCTGGGGGTAAGAGGGTCAAATACTATCTATAAGGTTTTGTTATTTTTAAATAGCTCGGTGATTTTATGACACTACTCACATCCCACTTCAGCATGATGAAGTTCACAGTGTGAATTATATTTTGCCTGTCTCATGGCATTTCACCTTTGACTCCAATAAAAGCAGGATCAAACCTCATCTTCTTTTAAATAACGAGGATAATATTGGGGATTCAACAATGTGTCCATCCTGAGTTTGATGCATCACTTAGCCAATGTGCTATGATAAATCCCACATCCCTACTCTATCAGTGTGCTTTTGTAACAGTGCAAAAGGTGATGAAACATTAATGCCAACTAGTAAGATGACACTGTCTTACTGAAACTGGTGACGCTACTCTCATCATAAAATTTTGACACTTTCAAGGCCTGTGAGTATCTTATTTAATGATGGGCATTATAACTCTAGGCAGTTTGCAAACAGAAACCCAACCAAATATAAATACAGTAATAAGAACTAAGGTTCTAGGAAAATTGTTTTTTAATGTGCAGATCTAAGCAAGGAATTCAAACACAACACCACTGATCTAATTAGAAATGTTTTGCTAATCCTCAGGGCTTACAAATGATTGTTTCTGTAAATCATGAGATAATACTTTGCACTTTGGTATGGAAATAAGTCATACATGGCTACTCTGTGTACAGCTATACTATATATATGGTAATTTACATTCACTCCTGGTGTCAAACCTGCATTCTTAATAAAATGATTCTTTGGTGGATTATTCTCAAATGCACAAAATGGCTTGTGACATTTTCCTGTCTGGCTATGATCACTACTGGTTATAAGTGGTCTTCCAGACAGAAATGGCTCAGAGATCTGGTGCAGTCTACTATTATTCAGACACTTCCTTTGGAATTGATCCATATAGAACTGCCACTATCCAACAAATATCTTTACTTGCTTGGCCCTTAGTATTTGGTAGACTTTTTTCCTTGGCATTTTTAACACCAGGTTCTGTGCAATAAAAGACAACACAGCTGTTTTGAAGAAGCATCTGGAATTCATCTGTGTAGACTAAGCATAGACTTATAGCAGTGTTTGTAAAACAATTACCCTCCTTCTTGATTTGATAATACTTTATAGAACTCCAGATTCAAGTTAATGCAGCTCTGAAAGAAGCAGTTGTATTTATCATATAAAGTAACAACTAATCACAGTCTATTTTATTTGCTGCTTTTCATTTGCTGCACCTCAAAGTACTTCACGAAGGAGGTAAATATCATTACCCCTAATTTATGAATGGCACAACTGACAGGCAGAGAAGTAAGATCGACCACCTTCCAAGTTTTTCACAAAGCTTTCATAAACTTTCCAAAACACAGATCACAAATAGCAGCTAAACAACTGACATCAAACAGCTCAATGAGAGGACAGTGGATAATTGTCATATGCAACCATCTAAAATATCTAAAGTTGTAGATAAAGTGCTGTTTGTGGCACAGATTTACTCACAGAATTATTCACAGGGGAAGTCACCAGAGAGAGACTTCTACTGTTGTCAAAAGTACTTCCCCGTGCTTGTGCAGAGCAGGATGCCGATGCAGGCAAGCTATTCTACTGTGAAAAAGACATCTCGAGCCAACTATGCCTGCTGAATGGTGTAAGAGGGTAGAAAAACAGCTCTAGTCTAAAGAGGCCAAAGTGACTCTTTTGGAATTGTAAGTAGTTTGTTTGGGTAATAACCAATATATAATTGGAAGTTCCTCTAAGGAATCAATCTTCCTGCTTAGTGATGTGAAGCTCCACCCAACAGCTCAAGGAATGCACCGTTACACAATTCCTGACATTCAGGTGGTGTCACTTTGGCTATATTTTACATAGCCATAATTTGGAGGAAGTCTGATAGGATTAAGGAAATGTCTTTGCTATCTCTAGCCAATGATTTAGTATGAAAACAATGTGATAACTGCATTTCCTGAAGCAAAATAATACATATTGGAATTATACCAACATTGTTTCCTACAATGAAAACATTACAATTAGCTTGTCTTGTATTTATTACAAAGAAATTCTAATGTTATATAATTTTCTCAAATTTGAATTGGTTTATAAGGAAGTTTTTAACATTGCAATGCAACAACTTTATTTTATGAGCACAAATAACTATTTTTATCGCATCCTCCAGTTATACAGTGATAAGATGTTTAAACTGCCCCATACAGTTTTGTCAATGCATCTTCACCGTGATCGAGAATTTACTTATTTTTCCAATCTTAAGCTTTTCTTAATGAGAAATGGTAAGCTGTGCCAAATTTGCATAGCAGATTCTACATCAGTAAGAGCACTGTAAGAAATAAAACTGTCATTTTTCAGTTGCAGTAAATAATATGTATAATTAAAAAAAAAAATCAAAGCTGCGTTTCATTCCCAGGTTGGGTTTTGGCATGGTTACAATCCAGCACCATGGTCTGGCACAAGAGAGCTGCCAGGTTGAGTCAACTTTTGAACCTAAAATGGTTATGAATAGAAGTGCAACCCTAGACTGGAAAAGAAGGCCCTTAAAAACATACATATGAAAGAGCAATTGTTGCTTTTGCTGTGAGGAACATTGGCTTGGGAATGGCATCCTACATCATTGTGTCCAGACCCCTGCTGTCTTAGGCAACCACAATTTATAATCCCTTTCATAAATTTATCAACTTCCATTTTAAACTCAGTTAAGTTTCTTGTGCGCAATGAGAATGTTGTTCCCAAGCCTCACTGTGCTGAGGGTTAGAAATATTCTTCTAATTTCCAGCTTACATTTTTTCATGGCCAGTTCAGACCCATTTGTTCTTGTGCCAACATTGTTCTGTAGCTTAAATAGCTTCTTCGCCTCCCTTGTGTTTACCACCCCCAATGAACTTATAGAGAGCAGGCTGTCCCTTTGGCCTCTCACTGTCATGCCATCTTATTTGTACACTAGCCGCAGTCCCCCTAAACAATGGATGAGCTATTGTTTTAAGAAGGTTAGCTGAAAAAAAAAGCAACACTCTGCCTTGCTGTCCGAGACAGGCAAAATCCATTACTGGGATGTTGGGCAGTCAACAGAGCCCTCTGGAGCTAAAAGTATCCCAGGAAAAACAGAAGCATAAAGTCATAATAGACTAGTCATAATAGACTTGGCATAATAAGGCCAGTTTAACACATTTGCCCAATTATCCCTTACTACTTCTGAGTCTGAAAGAACAACAACTGTTAACTGCAAAACATCTACTGGTCCAGAGCAGCTAGGAGGGAAAAGTTAGCATTAGCAACTGGGCTAAACTAATATTTTTAGCAAAGTCAGTGTGGCCATGGGAGGAAGAAAATGCATCCATGCTTTAAGCAATAATGGAAGTAACTGGTCTGAGAGCCTGTGCTGTGTCCGAGCCAAATATTTCTCTTACAAAGGCTCCTCTGTGCATGCCTCACTTAGCTTGGTTGTAGCTGTTAACTACCAGGAGGAAGGTTCTGAAATTTCTTTGACAGCCTCCAATTTCAACATTGAAAGACTAACCATATTTCTTAAAATATGCCAGAACAACCTAAAAAGGTTCTAGCCCCTTTGTGTTTCCAGTTTGTGTGGTTTTTCCAGTACTTTCATGATTAGGGTAAGAATTTCCAGATTCTCGTAACATAAATGGTGTTTTCTCAATGAGAAAGATTCAAATGGTGGCCACATAAGGATACCATTTTATTCAAATTTCTCCTTCTGTGTGTTTTTATGTATATCATATCACATCACATCATAACATTTCTATTCTTTTCTGTTATGTAGTCATTTTGATAAGAGAGTTGGGAATGGTAGAATATTCTGTGAGGTCCTTACAGCTTGAGAACTGATGACCTTATAATGTAATTCTTGCTAGCATGACTACAATTTGTGTTATAAGTGTGTTAGTATGCTATACATGTCTGAAGAGTCACTGTGACCCACTGCTCTACAGCACCCATGTCAGCAGTGTCATGGAAATCCTTCTCCACACAGGCACCCTCTCCCAGGTCCAGGGCATCCAACATTAGCCCAGTCCCTGCAGATGAAGCTGGAAGGACAGAGAAAATGTTTTCTCAAGTTATAACGATCTCTTGCTTGTGTTTTGAAAGCACATTGATCCACATGTCTCTTCTTTACCAAGATAACTTTTTGGCATTGGCATCATGTGTGCCACAAAAGCTAGCACCAAAAAGAAGGGACCTGGTCTTCATGTGAGTGTACCAATAAGGGGAGGATGGACCTAACTCCACACCCAGCCAACACCTTGTATGTCATAGTTTCAGTTGAAACAGATTTGCTATTGTCCTTGACACATAATCAGACTCAACTTTAACTCATGTATATCTCAGTAAAACAGATTTGGCAGTGGGAGCTGGTGTTGGGCTTCTCAATATAATTAAGCAGTCTGGGTCCAATGGATGAGACTATTCCCTTGAATCATCTCACGGTGATTCTGACTTCCTTTCACAGTGGGTTGGAGGGAGGCCAGTGGTTCGTAAGGGTGCCTTGGGCCAGGAAAAACATTAGGAGAGATAGCAGGGATTTATGTTGGAAATTAGTCCCTCAATGATCAATGCTGATTTGCTGCTTCTCTGGACAGTCTTTCCTGGCTTCATGGATTAGATGCTGGTAGTATGGGGAATAACAATAGAACCATTAGCTAGCTGCATCTGGTGCAGGGAAAGCTTTCCAGAGATTATTAGTTTAAGCATCCTAGAGAGACATAATAAAAGCAGAATCATTATTATAGTGTGCGTGTTTTAGGATATCCATTACTACAGAGTCTTGGCATTATTACATAATTTAAAATAATAAAAACAATTATCCTTCAGGATGAAGGAGACTTTGAAGGTGCTGAGCTATATGCCACTGCCTATGTATTGTGTTAAGATAGAAGCACCCTAGCTTGTCCCTTAGAAGCTGAATAAAATGAGTTCCAGAGTTAAAATTTTGGTAGCAGTAAGAAAGCTGCAAGAGTTAGTTTCAACATTATCCGCAGCAGAAGTGACTTCTAAATCTCAGAGCTCACCACCAGGATCACCAAGCTGCTGCATAGCTCAGACTCACCCTATTTGTCCTCAGCTTTGCATTTTCTCTGTAGCACAGGGAAGTATAGAATAGAAGGTGTGGGTCTTGTCCACAACAGATGTAATTTTCCTGCATAGCCAAGCCATGAAGCCTGTATCTGCAGATATATTCAGACACAAAAATCTAAAGGAGTTTCCCAAAGTTGTTACTACATCTCAAAATCCCAAGATAAAAAGGTTCTTCCACAAACTATTTGAATACTTTAGGACTCAATGTTTATGACTTTTGTAATAGGTCTGAGATTGTAGGAATAAATTCCAAAATGAAACCAGTGGGATCTGCGAGGTATCCAAATCCTGAGTTATAACTATTGTAACTCATGGTAATTGCTTCACGGATATGCATGTGAATGACGGGTATCTGACCATGGGGTTTTTTTTCCCTCACCCTTTTTCTTTCTGTGTCACTGACTTGCTGTATGACTTGCATAGTACTGGAGGTATTTGAAACTGATTTTTTTAGTAAGGAAATGCTCTTTCTGAGCCTTCAGTACAGATTTAGTTTTCTAACTCTAACCCTCTAACTTTGTAAATGTCAGCTTTCACTTACTTGTCTCAAAAAAGACTTGGAAAACCCAATCAATTGAAATCAGTAGTATGCTTACCAGACACTGAATAAAACGTTACTTACAAGCAAAATATTAGTGATAATGTATTATTTTGTCTATTTTAAAATATATCAACAGTGAACATATTGTCATAGCTACTGGAGGACGTGAGAGGGCTACACAGGCGAGTTGTCTTTATAAAATACCATGTGTTTGGCAGGAAAGTTAGCTGAGGCAAACATTCTGTTTCAGTAGATGTCATACAACCACCAGTGCATGGAGATGACCCTCTCCCACACTAACACAGCCTTGAAGGACTGGCATTATGGAAAGGATCCCAGTTTCAAAATGCTGGACAACTTTCATCTTCCTTGCACACTACAAACTCCTCTTGAAGTCAGTGGGTGGTTGGTCCTAAAAGAAAATCTGTGTTGAGAGCTGTGTTTTTCTTAGATAAAAGTTACATAGAGAACTCACCCTCTGTGTGCCTTCCTCTGCTTTCCCCAAGTATCAACAGCAGCAACTATGTATTTGTATTGGCCACACCAATATTTTAAACAGAAGGGACTGACTTGCACACAGCCCACACACAATCAAAAACACCATGTAGCATAAAGCTGATGTCACCTCTTGCTGCTATTCATATGATGGATTTTGTTCTCAGTCTGTGCACCAGTACAGGGGTTTTTTGGCTTCTTTTTTTTTTTTTGCTAGGCAAAATCATTCCAAAAGAAAGAAATTACTGAATCAAAACAGACTGAAAGATTATCAAAATTCAAAACTATCAGCTCAATTTTCAAAATACATTTTTCTTTTCCTCTTGTGTAACATCCTCCTCCAAAGCAAAATGTACACATATTCCAGATTTTTTTCCCCCAAAACAATTACTTTGTCACCAAGACACATATGAGAAATTTATGCCTGTCTCTGCTTGGCATCACTGCCACCTCATGGGTTAATGAATTCTGTGTCCTCTATTTCCCCCACATTATGTACCTCTGTTTTGTGTGAGTGGCCAAATGTATCAAGATTCATTTTAATGAATGTGAGCCATTCCCCTTATTCAGAAGGCAGGGCTGATATGTTGTAAGTAAGCATACTATTAGTTGTGCTAAAATTAAACAGACATCACCTGCAGGAAAACCTATATAGTAAAACTACACACTGTTAAGTACATAAAAAAAAAAGGGGAAAAAAAAGAATTGTGGTCATGCTGTAGGCAAAAGAAATAGGATGGATTGTACAGGACAGCTACTGTACATTTCTTCCAACAGGTCTGAAGGAAGAGTAGGACCTGAAGATTATTTTACCATGACATTTAAATTCAAAACACTCGATGTCAGCATGCAGTTTGTCAATGCTCTACTATGCTTAAGGTAATTTAATTGCTAGTGCTGAAAGAAAACTAAATGGATGGCTTCATCTAACACCAGTGTTCTTCTGTATCTTGGTTGGTGTAGAGCAAGTATTTCCTGTGTGGTTTGACAGAGATTTCAAGGTTTGGAGACTCAAATATTTCAAGGTCAGCCCAATGTTGACTAAACAGAAAGCATGCATGACTTCGCCATGTGGTATTTCTGTTCCATTATTTTCATGACTTTTAGTGTGGTTCAATGGGAGAGACTCTGGTTGAGTCTCAGAAACCAAGCTCATAAATCAGTAAGTCAATCAACAAGTCTGGGGAACAATATGTTCTTCTATTTTAATTTCTTTGTGGGCAATGTGTAAATAGATACTGGCAATGAAGCTGGAATATAATGAATACTTACAAATTAAGGCATCCAATGATTTATCTCCTCTACGTGCAATGTAAAAAGAGGTTATGCTTTCTGATCTGTTAAAATACTATTTTTAAAATAATAAAACATCTTTAGTTTTTAAGGATGAGAATTACTGACTTCTGACCAGTTTCCAGAAATACAGGAAGTTAACACACTGAGAAGAAAATTTAAAGACTCTGAGGAGAGCATTTCTGCATGATTGTACATTGTCACAGAGCTCCTAGCATTACATCATGC
>WEKX01028925.1:131894-152243 GCA_013390025.1 Pitta sordida
TTACATCATGCACCGCACAGCAACACAGCAGCCTGACCTGGGCAGGTATGGCACAAGTTACCTCAAGTTCAACCTATCCCTGCAGTTTCCTCAGGGTAGGACCTCTGTGTGTCTTTGCTCAGTTGTTTCCTCCTGTAAAACTGGATGATGAAGAACAGCCTTACTGGTTTCTTAGCAGTCTCTGGAGATTAATTAGTTAATGTTTGTACGGAACTGATAAGGGAACTCATCAACGCTAAAATGCAAAGTGTTTAGCGAAAGAAAGGAAAAAGGTTTAAAATCACTTTGTGCCTATGTCTTGGCTAATGAGTTTTTACTAGTGTTTGAACAACCGAAGTTCTGTCTGCACAATTGATCCCAAACAGCTAATTTAAGCCCCCTTACTGAAGTTCTTTTAAACAAAACAAACAATATGTATTATATGCTGAAAATTTATTATGGAAAGAAACAGAAGCAATTTATAAAGTTGCATCATCTATTCCAGGAAAATAATGCAGAAGTTGTGATTTAGGACGCCAAACATCAACCCTACATCAAAGAGTCAACTAAATGTTTACCACAAACAGCTGACAAATGGCAATTCATAGTTCAAAAATGTCCACAAAGCTGCTTGGCAAGCTATTTTAAATAATTCTATTACTTTTTTGCTGTTGGTAAAAATGGCCATATTTCTGGACGACTTACAAATGGGAGGAAAAAATTAGCATTTGAGAAACCAATTGTTTGCAAACAGTAGTCTGTCCTGCCCTAAGGACCCGACTTTCAAGGTGTGTTTGGGCAGAGAAAACATAAGTGGACATTTCAAAAGCTTCTGAATATCCAAATGAGTTACCTATGAATTTTTTAAATCCCATTTCTGCCTGACGAAATCTTGGCGTGTTTAAATGCCTTTAAAAGCTGACCCCATGTTTTTGTAATGTGAAAGGCATTATCTGAAGGCTCATCTCCATTTCAAGAGGCAGTTACTATTACCCTACCACAGTCATGTTCGTCAGATGAGGACAACAAGGGTAAGCCAACACGACCAAGGGGCACAGCAACACACAGTAAGTTGTGTTATTTCAGGCTGCTCCTGCCTGTAACATGAGAAAACCATTAGCTTCAACCTGTTCTCCGAAGATGCAATCTAGCCTTAAACTTAAACATGGACTAAATCATGCAGGAACAGGGATCTGGAGAGGAACAACAAGATAGTATCTCAGACTGGAAAGACGAAGCTTCAAGTGACAATTATCAATCAGACACATTTTTAGGCATGATTTAGAATTTGAATTTCAATCTAAAACATGAAGTATGTCCTTCTACTTTCATAAAGACATACGGTACGTATTTCTAAAAACATAATTCCTGGTGAAGCCAACTGAAGAGTATGCCCTGAGTTCAGTCACAAATGTAATACTGAATTTTTGAACTTGAAAGATGTCTTCTTTGCAAAAATACGGAGGCCAGATGTGTTGAAGGTTGCTTGAAGCATAGTTATGGAAGTGCTTCACTCAATCCTACTCTGAACTTCAGGAGATAAATTCTACATGAAAATAAACTTGTGAAACAACAAATATATAGTTTAGAAAATTCCTGCTTGGACCTATAAAATAGAAAACAGAAAACTAATTTGGAATGGAGACTAAGTTCTTGTCCAGGACCATTGGTGAAAGAGATATTCTCTAGAAAACAAAATGGTTGTCAGCTTCTCTTGGGAATGCAGTGATCAATTCAGATTCAAAAGGAAGGTACAGGGAGAGAAAGCTAGGAAATTATGAATAAATAGAATACCATAAACAGCACACTGGAGAAAAATCTGGAACAGACTTTTTATATAAATATATATCTTTGTAAAAGAAGAGTTTTATATATATAAGCTTTACAAAAGGACAAGTCCCCCTGACCATTGTGAGTGTTAATATCATCTAAATAAGTGGTTTTCCTGGGCAAGATGCTCCATTCTCAATCTCTATTGCAATGACTTCAAAACTTCGAATTAAAATCTGAGCAAAATTTAGGGCACTTGAATTTAAACTCGAACTTTCCAATCTGTATTTGCAGTATTCTGGGAAACA
The DNA here is from genome assembly GCA_013390025.1 of Pitta sordida. Lineage (NCBI taxonomy): Eukaryota > Metazoa > Chordata > Aves > Passeriformes > Pittidae > Pitta > Pitta sordida. The sequence goes on from WEKX01028925.1 coordinate 133,952, forward strand.
GTCTTTCCATTTAAATTATTTTCTGCAATATTCTCATAATACAAACACAGTATCAGATGCAAACCCAGATGATGCAGATTACGTTAAAAACATTGCTGAGGTGTTATCATCACAGCACTTGGTGAGCTACTCAGTCACATTTTTCAGAGCAATAAAGGATGGCCTTAGACTTGCAAAAACAGGCAGCTGCACAAGGTATCTCCTTGCACTGAAATTGCTTTCTGGGTGCTTTGTCAACAACGTGGCTTCCCCTAGGCAAGTCTTGCTTGCCCTTGAAAGAGTTGCAGGACTCGTTTTGCACCATAAATATAGTCAATGGATAGTGGGACAGATTTACTGCATCTCAGTCCTGTTCTAATCTCTTCCTAGAATATCATCAATACCCTCCATTGCAAAAATTTCCTAGCACAACAGTGTGAGGCTGGAAATGCTTGCTTTTGCTCTCCTGCAACTGAGCTGATGGTTCCTTGGTATCCTTGAGGTGGAAAATCGGGGAATACATGCAGCAGGTGTGAGTGGCATAGGGGTCTCCACGTGAGTTTATCAGAAATTATTCCCTGAGCTTCCCCAGATGCCCTGGTGACTTTGTCAAGGCCTTCGGACAACACAGTGGCATTGTAGATGTCTCAGCTTTATGAGAGAAAGAGCCACACAGTGTACAAATCAAAGTACAGTAGTGCAATTCTGTGACACTGGTGGAAGACTTGGAAGGCAGAAAAAAAAATCACAGAATCCTGATTGCCTTGTGCTTCCTGGATTAACTCAGCTACTGTTGTTTCCTGCTCTAACACTGCCCTTTGCCAGCACACTCCTCACTCCTCATTTGCAGTTGGAGCTGTTGTGCTGTCTGGAATCAATTAACATAAAAGTGCTATTTTTATTAATAAAGTTTCCTTATTGCAGTTTCTGGTGTGATTGAAGGCTTTCAAAGGTCAATCTGAGTATATCAATGGGAGGGTGTATCAGGTCCTGTAGAAATGCAGTGACAAGCCCTTTAACAACTGCTCTAAACTGGGCAGACAGTGAAAGAAATCCAGTATGAAACAGCTTGGAATAGAATATAAGTAGGATACTAAAGTCTGTAATATCCAACCAAACTCCAGCTGCCTAAACAGAATTCAAACCTCAAAGATTTCCACATCATGAATGACTTTTGATGCCAATGAGTTGGATTAAATTGCAAACTTTTACAGATTAACATTTTTCTATATTTTTTTTTTCTTTTCCTGGACTATGTCAGAGTGTCTTTGGATTCCAAATGAAACAAATTTTATTGGCTACTTATTAAAAAAATCAAACAAGTTTCGGTGGCATTTTTCATATATTTGTTTCCTCATATCCACCTAACCATACTCCTTCTGCAGATCTTCCCTAATGGGGAGGAGAACTGACCAGCTTGGTCAGAAATCCAACTATGACCTCAGATGCTGAAAGACATTCCTTTTGGATGGTATCTGTGACATATGCTCTAGTGTAAGCAAAATAAGCAATGTCCAAAGGTATTTCCTAAGGGCTTCTTAATATATGAAGTCACCTGTCTCATATGTACTTCATCCTAATGTCTGTGCTGAATTGAGACAGGAGTCTTTAAAAGGAACCAAAAAAGGTTGACTTCTTTTATGAATACATAATGAAATAATTATAGACTTAAACTATACATCTGGACTATTCATTAATGCTCGGACTATATTATTAAATGATTCTGTGATCTTTCAGTAGTAAATCAAAACAGATAAGTAGACATTTTCCTACGAAAATGTACAGGAAGACTAATTAATTCTGATAGGATGAGTGGTAACCATAGTTCTGTTTTTGACAGCCCTCTGTTTGAATTTACCTGGTCAGTGGCTGAAACAGGAGCAGTTCTGAAAAGAGATATCCACAAACATGTAAGACCTTGACAGACCTTAGCTAATAAACTAAAGTGAAAGCTTAAGGAATCACACAACTTCCCTCATCAGGCTGGCTCATATCTATCCTGAAGCAAAGCAAAATGTAATTTTTTTTATTACTTTATATATGTAATGCCATTTATTATATAGGAAAATTCTAGTAGTTTGATAATATATAGAAGAAAATCTTCCAGAAAAGCTCTGAAGGACAATCTTTAGCTGCAAGGTGTTTTGCCTATTGCTCAATGCTTAGACCTTGTTGGAAATGAAACCTCAAGTTATATTCTGAAAAGAATGATCATGTCTCAGAAAGTGCCAAGCTCCTCACTGGTCACCTTATACTGTTTTCAAGTCTGGCTTTAACAGAAACACATGTATAAAATCAGTTCAGCGAAGAAACAAAAATTTTTCCATATGTTTTTGTTTATTTTATATAAAACTGTGTGTCTATTTATCTGTCACTATAGGATGTTAGCCCTGATCCAATTTTTGGTATCTGTAGTAATAAGTTGACTAATCTGACAATAAAAAATTTCCATGCAACATAGTATGTCTTAGTAGCAATAATAATTATAACAAAAATCCTAGTAATGGAATTGTCACATAAATGGCTAATTTGTTAATTAATCTTTTGTTAAACTTTGTTCTTCTGATTGACCATTAGTTGAAAACTAATGTCTCTGAGGTTATAACTGCACATTTGTTCTTAATTGCTAACATCAGGTGTCTCTAGTCATAATGATTTTATTGGCAATATCTGAGTCACAAAATCAATTTTCTTCTCTTAGATAAAGAGACGAAAGGCAGTTTTTAACTAAAGTCAGTGTTTAACAAGGGGAAAGCATGAACACATTATGTAGCAACTATATTTTTCATAATTCCATTAAACAGCATACCTTCATATATACACTTCCATGTGGTTGAAAACCCCCCCGAATAGTGTTACAGTCAGCCCTCTTGCACTTTGCGCCCCCCATATTGCGGCTTCAGATCTTAGCGGCATGAATTTTTAGCGATGAAGGAGACCTGTTTTCGTAACTGTGCATTCATGACCTGCTGCAGCAGTGGTGGTGGCGGCGGCGGCAGCCGAGGCGGTGTGGGCGACAGTGGTGGTGTGGGTGGCAACAACGGCGATGCGCGTGGTGGCAGCAGGGGTGAGGGTGGCGGCAGCGGCGCACGTGGTGGCAGCGTGACTGCCATTCAACACGGAAGTAGGGCTCTGCGGACCCCGATTAAGACCATGGGTCCGCGATATAAGAGACCCAACTGTATATTTGTGATTACTTCACTTCCCCATTTGAATAGTTGTATATACAATCACCCCTATTCCACTTCGCGCCCTTCAGATAGCAGCTTCAGATCTTAGCAGCGTGATTGCTCTGCCCGCACCGCACCCGCCCCAAGGCAGCCACGGCAGCTCAGCTCCGCTCGAGCACGAGCCGTCCCCGCTCCAAGGGAGGAGTCTGTGTGCAGTTATGGAAGATTTACACACTCTCAGGTTAGACATGGTGTGCGACTCAAACACCAACACACAGCAGGACAGTGCCAAAACAGCACTGGAGCACCGGGGGGCTGTGCGAGGGTGCGGAGAAAATTTGCATATTAATGAGCTGCCATTCTACGTGGATGGAGGGCTACACGGGTAGGGGGCAAGACCCGCAGTACTGTGGTATTGGAGGGTCGACTGTATCAACAGAAAATAGCATTAACATAAAGAACAAGCATAGATATGAATTACCAAGTTAAGACATCTCTGTGAATATAAGATTGATAAGGGGCTAGCAGACCTTGTCTAATTGCTGCGTTTATATAGACATCGGTGTTCACAACAAAATGATTAGTTTTTGTACTAGAAATGTCTCTGAGCATAGATGAAGTCAAAAGAACATGGCTTAATGTATATTCTGGAAGTTATTGTCAAGTGAAAATGTACCACTAAGATGCTTTTAAGTTTACTCAAGGACATAAAGGAAAGAGTGGCCCAGCCAAACTAAGGAAAATAGAGAATAGAGCCTGAATGAACCATATTCTGCAAGACTTTGACTACAAACAAAACACCACTGAAGATTATTGGAACTGGGTTCAGTCAAAGAGCAATTGCAGTTCGTAAAGCAGCTGGCAAAAGCTGAGTCTGGGATCAGCCTCTGGTTTTCTGACCCATTACAACACATTTCTCCTCATAGTGCTCCCTGAGTTCACTGTGCTCCACCTCACCAGCCCCTTATACATTGCTTTATCCAATGCCTGTCTTGTGATCCAGGTAGTCACTGGAAGCAAGGAACTAAGTATCCCTCTGTGGAAAATCCACATGAAGAAAGAGGATGATTTACATTCTTTTTTTTAGTTTTATTTTTTTGTTCTCAAGGCAAAAAGTTGAATTCAGTAAATAAAACTTGCATGACATATCTGATACTTATCTTAAAATCAATTACAATGGCATGGCGATTCCATTGGCATCCACAAAATTTGGTAATCACTGGATATTTCAGTGGAAATGGTATTTCAGAACATCCAGTGCATTTCAAGGTTGGGGTCTAGGCTCTATAGCAAATATCCCTGGCAAGTAATGAGAAATGTGAGTAGAGAAATGATAGACAGCCTAGAAATCTGAGTTCCTTGAGTAGACCATCCTGAGCAGCTTGTAATCATGTACCGGAGAGCTCTGCCTAAATTTGTTCTTGCATTCTGTTGATCTATGCAGACAATTTGTGGACTCTTTTGTTCAGGTGGAAGGTGCAGATGCCACCATGCCTCGAAGCCCTTAGCCTTCAAAACAGAAAGTCCGTCACTGTCTTTAGATGTGCAGCTGCAGCTTCTTCATTCCTTCTTCATTCATGCCTGCCTCTCCATGGAAAAAGAAGTCCCAGAGGTAGAACAGGTGAGGTTAGAGTGTGTAGCCACCAAATACGGCTACTTTAGGGCCATACCTTCGGTAATCTTGTGATCCTGAGCAAGACCACCGGAGTTCCTAATCTGCTGGTAGACCAGACTGTAGGGTAAGAGAAAAAACAAACTCTGTTTAGATGTGATGTTATTTAAATGTTGATTTTCCAGTTGTAGAAATACCCATCAAGGGAAAAAAAGTCGGTACTAAATAAAGAAAGAAAACATGGTGTCACATGCATGGACTACAAGCAGCGAAAGAAGGAATGCCTAAATAATTCCATGAAGAAATCTCCCCGCAATACATTGCAGAAAAATAGGATGTAGTTTTAAATAGGAGGTAGTTTGAATTCAGTACCTATTATTTAAACTTAGCACTATAAGATCAGTAAGTAAAAGTTGACCTGCTGCACTGAGATGTGCTACACTCCATAAACATCATTTGCCACATAGTGTATGTCTAAATTGTTTGATACATGGACCAGGGGATCTCAGTCCTTTCCTAGCCAAACTGTCATGACATGTCCCCACCTCCTGTGACTGGTTTTCCTTCCCCAATAGACTCCATTATGAAGGAAGTAGTATGTACTATATCCAAACTTGGTCTTCCCAAATGAGGGTGGCATCAGGATACACAACTTGATCTGTGATCTCGGAAGTACTTCCAGGTGCTGCATATTAAACATACCCAAAGAGTGCTCTGGCAGAAAGCCTAGATCTTGCGGTATGGAAAAACTGTAATAAGCTGTTGACGATGCATATATGGAGATTGCATATACAAAATTTTCTAAAACTTCTTTAACTCAGCTTCTTCCAGAGCATTGGACATCCCATATGTTTTTTTCTTAATTGTTCCCTCAAAACAAATCATTGTTAAAACCATACATATTTTGCATACATCCATAGGGGAGGAGTAGAACAAGCCCATACACAGCATTTTCAGGTTGAAAGCATCTAACAAGCATCAACTAATCATGCTATTTAGAATAAAAAGAAGAGGGACTCATCTGCATAGCTATAGACAAGCTGGTTACCCTTGTCTGTCTTTCAGTCAAATGGCATCTAGGCAGTAGACAGGAATCTAGGACACTGTTTTTCTCGTGCTAAAACAATAATCTAAAGTGGTTCAGATGTGTGTAACTCAAAATCATCTTTTTCTCTCAACTGCCTATAGCGTTAGTCCACTCTGACTATCTTAGCCATGGGACAGTTTAGATATCCAAGCCTGACTGGGACTAGCTTTGTATCCTGTATCAATTATATTCAGCTCGATTACATCCACCTAAAAAATCAACTATTTAAATAATTCCAATTTCCTGAAGAAGAAGCAAGGAATTTCAGATGTACAATAGAATACAACTCAAAAAGCATTCATAAGCAATATGCTCCTCCTGTTAAATTCAACAAATGGATTGAATATTTGCTGTTTGTACTGTGTTTTTAATTTCTAAAAGACCTGTTGCAGGTTTTTAGTTTCATATTACAAATTATAACCCAAGTTTCTTCACTTTGAAATACTGATAACTTTATTTTTACTGCCCATGAAAAGTAGTCTGTTTGACAGAAATCTGGTGGTCAAAAATGATCATCCCTATATATTTTCAAATTCTATTATCATCATAATTAGCATTTTTTTGTGACATTTCAATATCCTGCATATCTGTTTCTTTTACAAGAAATCGTGTTCATTTCTTAGAGAAAAAAAACAACAAGAAAGCCTTACAAAAAGGAGTCATGAAGAAACAGCTGACATGTAAGTTAGTCATACTTCCTTGTGGCTTGTCCCCTGAAGACATACATGGCCAATCTGCTCATAAAATCCCCAGGCACAGTGTTAATAATGAGAAACTACAAACCTAGAGTTTTTAAACTTTTGGCCAAACCCCTGAAATTTTTCAGGTATCAAATATAATAGGCTATAAATTAATGGTTCAGCAATAAAGAAGAAGAAACAACCAAGAAGACAAAAAGTCAGTGTCATGTAACTATTTGGTAGCAGATGATTCAGTGAAGACACTCTGAGTGAGGGCTGTAGCCAATGCCACATATTTGGAAGGATGGTTCCAAGTACAAACCCACCCCCTCATCTCCTGGCTCCTAAGGAAAAAGGGCAGCAAAGCATATCAGTTTGAAATCTTACCCTTAAAAATCTTACCCTTGAAATCTTAGTCTTAAAGAATATATTTTTTTAGTCTTTGTGTATGACAGCACAGCATTCACACAGCGAGCCCTCTTCTCCCCAGGAGCATGGAAGAAAGAGTGACTCATGACTCAGGATGATGACGCTGCCTTGGCAATGGTGGATGTTCCCACAGTGAAGCTCAGAGGTGATCCATAGTCCTTTAATACAATTTAGGACAGCCACCAGATGTCTTAGGCTACACTGAGAAGGAGTCATATGAAGTAGCAATGAGCTACTTCGCAGAGCAAAAGCAATGAACACTCTATACTGAAAGCATAGAAAGGCCTAAGACTTCCAGCTCTATTCTGTCATAAAATTCCTCTGTGAGGACACAATTAGCTGGGCTTAGCTCAGTGTTGTTGTTTACATACAGCCATAGATAGACAGAGACATAAGCAGTGAAGCAAACATTTTCTATTGTACAATGTATTTGTCCTTACATGCCAGTTTACTTCCATGCTTTTTTCTAAAAGGGTTACAAATGAGGGAGGGGGGAGGAAGTGATCTTCAAGGAGGAAAAAGTCTGGCAGCAAGAAGAAAAGGAGATGAGTAATATGTACTTCTGTTTCTGCTTCTCAGAAGGTTTTATTTGAAAGCTCTGTTGTGCCCATTGTTGACTCACCCATGACACTCTTCAGCATCTACATTTACCCTGAAGCAGAGCAAGCTTCTGTATGGGGAAGTAAAACAGGGTTGCACTGGGGGCCAGTAAGGGGTTCATATAAATCCTACATCTTACACGGGAGTATAGTTTGATAAGCTTTATTGCAAATCTGTTCATTTTATGAGTCAAAAAAAAAAAAATATAAAATCTGCATTTAACTCTCAGCCTGGCAAACCTAAGCTAAAATATGAAAGTCAAAATGGGTTTATTCTTTCCTGCACATTATTGCTTGTACCAGGAACCTGGGAGGCAGATTGCCCTTGAATGGCTCCACTATCACTGTACACCTTCAGTGACCTCTGGGCACCCTGGCTGCCATCCGTGGGTGTGCACAGGTGGAAACAGTTGTACTTTGGAGTGACATACAGGGAGTTACACTACTGACACTGAGCTGGGGACAATGGGATATGGCTCTGTCTCTTGGTCTGTATTACTCATCACGTTTAGTAAGTTTAAAGACCAGTAAAACCTATTTTTGTAGCCAAGGTCACCAGATATAACTCTGCACGCAGGCAGCAAAGCGGGGGAAGAAATTGTAGTTTTACATAGTCTCATTTCTAAGTAGAGCTACACCTTTTAAAGTCCCTACTTTCTCCAAACATAAATAGGCTTCTGCCTCCTCCCATTCCTGTTCTGCATAATAAAATCGGGTCTTCTCTGCGGACAGTAAAATCTCAGCTTCCACTGGAACAATGTAATTAGAAAAGTACAGAAAATAGAGAGCCATTTCTAGGAACTGCTCTGAAAATCTACCTTCAATGATTTCATGCATAATTTTTCTCTCACTATTACTAGTGCTTGATAATACTTTGTTGTTTTCTGCAATTAATATTGTTCTCATTTAATTCACTGAAGTGATTTGGATGATGGAATGTTTTCAAGTGTTTCAAGTAAAGTAGAAACTGGCAATTCTGAGATTGGAACTCATTCTCTACAAAATAAATTCAGAGCCCAATCTTGTGGTTACAAGAATATATTAGTAATTTGACAGAATATTTAGAAATATTTTAAAAATCTGAATATTTTTGAAGTTTTCTTGAACATAAAACACAACACTGAAAAAATATCTAAATAATGGAAAATCAGAAATATGATACTTATGTATCAGTTTTATTTGCCCCATCAAGATTAAAGAACATTATTACTTCAGTGATCACTCACAAAGCATGAATAGCAAAGAATCAAAGCAACCATATCATGACTAGCAAGTGATCATACAGTACTTAGTCAAAAAAACACTGTATTTGGAGAAAAGAAAAATAATTCTAATAACAATTTAGCAACTAAAAAGAGGACCAAAATAGCAAAGTATGCAATGAATACCTATATAAGATCCAATGTCAAGACAGCATACATGAAAATGAACGAATGGGAGGACAAGACCTCCAGATTCAGGCTTCCAGGATCATGTATGTAACAGGTGCAACCAGAACATATGAGCTGGATCTTACAACAATACAAATTATCTAGATTGACTTTATAATCACAAATATATATTATCCATGTTATCAGAATCTGAAGGAAAATATAACCTCCTAGACAGAAACATAGACACGATTTCATAATTCATTCTGAGAGTGGAAATAAAATTAATTTACAAAATGCAGATTTAAAGGTGGTGAAATATATATGTGCATATAGATATATATGTGTATATATATATATATGTCTGTATATATATATATATATATGAAAAGCGCTCAGAAAAAATATTCATGCAGTGCAACTAACCACTAACAATGAAAGTCTCTGATGAGTTGTGTGTAAATCTCCTCTTTACTGGAAGTCTAAAAGGAAAGAGGAGGAGTGAGTTACCTGTTTTTCACACCCTTTCCCAGAACACCTGGCAGTGACCATAGGAACTCAGAGATGAGCAGGCCAGAAGGTGAGAAATCCACTCAAGGTTCTGCCTCAACTCTGAATGGCATCATAGGCTCACAGGTTATTCTGAGTTGGAAGGGACTCACAGGATCACATGGCATTGTGCAAAACACCTGCTCCAAATACCAGAATAGCAGTACATAGGAAAGTACGTAGCATCAAATATCTTCAAAGTCATTTCTAGTGAAGTGACCAACAGACTGAGGGGTTGGCTTTTAAGCGTACAACTATGCTATGGATCATAATGTCTCTGAACTCAAAATACAGCATTACTAAATTTCGTTACATCAGTTGTGGGTTTTGGGAGCAGCTTTCCCCATACTGCAAGATGGTTTGTATTTAGAGATGAAATTAGTGTTAGCGAAAAATACATGTTTTCTTCCAGTTTCATTTCCCATTACCACATTGGTTGTCCAATGAAGGTGTTGCTGAGTATCAGACAGGCATGGCTCTAGCAGACAGATACCCTGGCAAAGGAGTCTAGCCACAGCAGTTGAAGTCAAACTTAATATTAAAATTACATATCATCCTCTCCCCACCAAATTAGACAACAAGCCTCAGATTTGATGGGAAGAATGAATGTCACTCATGCACAAGAAATAATACTATGTATTACAGTACCCTCTAGTGACTCCTACCATAGCTGGATCTCAGCTAGCATTCAGCACATCCCAGGATAGATCCCATCACGGCCCAGAGTGCTCCAGGGTCACCCATGAATGTAGCAAAATCAGCTTCCAGCTTTCTTTCTTAGGTGGAGTAACACTGGGCATTGAGTGTTCATACATTTCTTGTTTGCTTCGGGGTTTGACTTTCTTAATTCTAAATGCCCAGCTTTGAAAAATCTGTGTGAGCTAGCAGCTAGACACTTACTATTCTTTGATCTCCCAGTATAAGCTTCCTACACAGCAGGAAGCCAATATTTTTTTTCATGCCAAAATCCAGTCGTATCGGAAGGAAACAAAAATAAGCTTTTTCTTCTCTGCCCCAGTTTTCATCACAAAACCTTTGCCCCTGTTTCTTTCATAAGATCTTTCCTCCCTGTCTGACACATGAACTGTGGGAAATCTTTCCCAAGTGTGATTAAGCCCTTCCCATCAACCCATTCCAAAAGCTGCCTTAGATTCAGTGTCCCTCAATTCAAACAGTTCCTTCCCCTCCCGTGGGCTTTAACTCAGAAGCTGGCAAAAAATATTAATATCACCTGAATGGCCTGGCCCTGAAAGGTCATCTTCAAAGGTATTTTAACTCCCTTCTTGACTGGTGTTCTATACAACATACTGGAAAGAAAAGGAAACTTCAGCTAGCTTTGTGCCTGATTTCCTTACTTTTTAACTGCATTTCTTTTTTATTCAAGTCTCTTGAAAATAATAAAAAAAATTCTGACTTAGATCACATGTAACACAAAGGGATTGGCATTAGCAAAGTGAAAGCGTATAATATCTGTAGGGTTCCATATGTGCTATATATTTTCAATAGTTGCAAACTCTACCTGTAACAAAACCTGACTGCTTTTCTTTTCAAAGTCTCAGAACTAATGCTTTGAAACAGGTACCTTTTAGGTAATGGACCACCCAGGCAACCACAGTTTAGGCAAGAATGTTTTGAGAGGCAAGAGTGAAGAAGATCTTTTGAGAGAGAGTTTCAGGCTTTCTTCAGAAACTTTATGTCTTATGGCTGAACAGTTTTTCGTGCAGGCATAGCTGGAAAAATGTGCCGAGCAGGCTGCTGGAGAAGCATAAATGCTTCTTGAATGGATTTATGGATGGATACCTGAGTGGTCAGCACTACATGATATGGTATTGAGTTATTTTAATGCTCTACTCTGTCTATTTATGCCTTTGGTCCCATTCCCAGGGTGGCTGAGTCACCTTTCTGAACTTAGGCAGAGAAAGGCAAAGACTAGGAAGGGAGCAGGATGTCAGTGTTTGCACCATGAGCTGTGTCTGCTAATGTTATGTCCCCACCATTCCCAGAACTTGCAGGGAAAGCTGCGTCTGGTCTGTTTTATTTAACACAGCAAGCCACTCCACAAACAGCTCCACACACCATATTCCAGAGCACAGATACAGCATCTCCAGATTTCCCAGGTCTCCAGATACCAACTACAGTCTTTTTGGAATTTGGGCTTAAGGGTGAGCAGACAGCAACATGACAGGCAGCTATCATGGCTTAACCTTGATACCAGGTAAATTGATCAGTCAAATAAATCACTGTAATTCAGCCTAGCAATTCAAAATACCACACACTCCTGATTCCCTGGCCAGATACATCATGTAGGATACGATATATTTTTTCAGCAGTTTCAAACTGCCAAAAATTTGGTATTATTTCTCAAACAGGGAATAAATTAATGAAGGATATGAGAGGTAAATGAAAACGTCACAGAATGAAAACATAGTTCAAAATCTCTTAATAAATTAAAAGTTACAAAAAGCAATTTACAGAGTGTTTTATGTATGTCACTTCGATGAGATTTTATTGGTGTGATATCATAATTTGGCTGTCTCTGATCCCTCTCTTGGCAGCCATAGCTTCAAAGACATTAAGTGCTGATCATGCCAGCTCAGAAAGCTGAATGCCAGAGGTTTGCTTTATTTGGGCAGTAATCAACAGGACTTGTAGGTTTACCTAAGAACTTCTGTATCGATTCTCATAGCACCAGAATTTTGGGTCCTTCTTTTTTGACTTTAGTAACTGATTTTGTGCACAGAAACTTAGTAAAGTTGTCAGAATTTGCTGCCTAAACTGCATGGTTTTCAGTTCTTTTCCAAATTTCCCCTAATCCATGTTTACAAATGTACCCAGATTTTACTTTGAACTTTTTCCCCTCCTCCTGCCCGTAAAGATAAATGAATTCCTAAACATGTTTGTACTTGCAAATTCATGAATTTATACACTTCATGCCACTTTAAACCCTATTAAATAAATTTGAAGTCATGTCAGGCCTGCTATCCACAGTAAAATGGATTAGAAAATCCAGTTGATCAGATACAGAAAAGACTCTGGGCACTTTTTCTGTCTAGCCTCACTGAATTGAGAGTACTACTCTCACACAAATAATTTTGTTCTCCTTAACTCCTTTGTGAACAAGCTAATTCAAAAATAACATTGGTTCTTAGAGGATCATTAGTGTAAAGCAGAGTAGACAATGCTCTTAATCAGGGCTTTTCATACCTCATCTATCCATTCTGTAATAAAATTACTTCTGTATTAATTGATTAGTTATTTTAATTTACACAGCAATAAGTGCTGATATACAGTGGCTATAACACATCTTTGTTAAATAATTTCTGAAGTACAACTTATATTTATTTCCTGGAGAAGTGGAAGATGTTTTGTTTCAAGCTTTCTGATTTATTTGCTGTAATTGCTGACAATCATTCTCACAGAACATAATAAACATACAAGTGAATTTTAAGGAAACTAAAAGGTATTTCAACTGTATTCCTACTACAGATTTCCATATTGCTAAAGGAATACATAAGTTCTTTGGGCATTTTAAAATTATGTATAAGGCTTTGATATAAAAAGAGAGCCTTTGATTGCAAAAGAATGTTCATCTTAGGAAATCTAAGAGAAATTATGTGTTTTCAATTTTATTTACACTTGTTACGTTTTGAAACAAAAAAATAAATTAAAACCCTTCAGCTTACTGAAGTGTTTAGTCATTTTATATGGTTGCTGGGAAATCAGTTTCTCATGCATTTTTAAAATAGAACAAATCCACATTTGGAATGATGGTTTAATATTATTAGATTATACACTCAATTTCTATTCAGATGGTTATATCAATGTGGATATATTACTAAAATATCTCTAAAATCTTTCTTTCCACATTTCAATTTGAGAACAACGTCCTAACTTCTCAGCTATGCTATCTTCTTCATATTGAGGGATAACCATGAGAAAGGGGTTCAGATTGATTAATTACAAATGACCTCACTCAAACGGGCGCACGTACTTCTTGGTGAATATAAGAGTGTTGATGAAAATATTAATCAGGATCTGCTTGCCGTGCCTTTCCTCTGGACAAGGAAAGCTGCTGGTCACATTACCACATTCATGTCCCTTTCCAGCAGGACAGCTGACTGATGCAGTGCACTCCATGCCCACCCCCAGCCACTTATCTTTGTCCTTGAAGATTACTTCTCCCTCCAGCAGGAACAGGCTTTCACACACAACCCGCTCCCACCATAATGTCAAGCCACGGTTGGACGATCTCTGTTATTCTCCTCAGTAGTTGAAAGTTTTGGTACTGGAATGTATAAAATTATCTGATCCTCTCTTAGCAAGATCCCTCTTGTTAGCAAGGGTAGAAATTGAAAGAATTCATTCGTTCTCATCTCAAATTGCTGCTATACCCTTCATTATCATGCCTGCAGGACACGCCAAGAAGAGCTGAGGGAAAGTGAAAACAAGAATTAAATCTCCCGATAGAAGTTTAGAGCAACCTGTTTGATAGTCAAAAAAGACAAATTTTGAGCTTAGGTTTGCAGCCTGTGTTAATCGAGTTTATCACATTTGATCATCATTGTTAATATCAGCCATTTCTGAATGCTTCTCCAGAAACATATAAGCACAATTAACTGAGAAAATACAAGTATTAGTGAAATAGTCTCCAATGGTAGACTCCCATCCCCTGGTAAAACACAGGGCAGAGTGGTTAATATCTGGAGGAGAAGAATGACAATTGCTACTACACAATTCCATAATCTCTTTCTTATCCATTGAAGAAGCATCAACAATTTTGAAATTTCTGAAGTCAGATGTGTGCCTCCAGTTGAACTTAATTAGTTTATTTGTTTTCTAAAAGGAGGCTAGAAGAAAAAAAAACCACATTCCCCCCCCCCCAGCTAAACCCAACGTAATTGAGGCATTTATTTTTAAAAGTTACAGCACTCTGACACAGAAAAATCATTAAGTGAATGTCACCCATTCTGCTCATTGAATGAGGCCAACATCCTCTGGGAGGAAAAAGGGAAAATAACAAGCAATCATGTGGTCACAGGCCGCATATTTGGGACATTTTGCAACTCTGGAATATTTAATTTTTGATGATTTACCAATCCTTAAGACTTTTGCATGCCAGGTTTGTACTCTCCTTTATCCATATTTTTCCTTTCCCACAACTTTGTCTCTCATACCTGCTGCTCTACATCTGCCACGTGACTGAAATATTTTAGGGCAGGAAATATAGCTATGGAAAAGGTTGGCTAACAAGCAGAGTATAAACAGTACCACAACAGGTAAAAGGCGGCCAACCTAAGTCATCATTTCAAGCCATAAAACTGCATTTTGAGAAAGTGAAATCTGTTGCATTTAGTAAGACTATATTAGGCATATACCAAGTATAGAATATGCTGAGAATATGCCTAGTTACTGTCAAGGTGTGCTTTGTACTGAGCCTTCAGGAAAATTTTAACCCAAACAATGATAATCAACAGAGATAGTGACAAATGGAAAGGAAGTAGGGAAGAATAGTGACATTTGGTGCTGAACCATATGTGCGTGGTTTGAAAGACATGACTGAATTGTTTTTGGTGCTCTATTATTCTGACATTTAGAATGAGGCAAGTTTCCATTTCCATTAATGTACTGCCAACTCAAAGGGGAACTGTCGCAAATTTGAGACTAAAGAAAGCTGTTCCTCAAACTTCTCTTGAGCATAATCAATGCCCTTGCTAAGCAACAAAGTAGTGTCACAGTGTAGACTCTAAGTGATTATAATGCTTTCTGCTTGTTGAATATGAGAGCCTGCTTTATACCTTATGATGATATGGTATAAGCTGATTTGAGAAAAGACCATGAATTTATATATGAATGGAGAACAACTAATGCAAAAGAATTCTGTTGACCAAGATTTTCTGATTGTTAACGTGACAACACACCAGGAAAGTGATCCAGCCTTAGGTGGAGGATGTTCAGGTGAAAGACTCTAAAAGCCTGAAGTCTTAGGGATTGTAGCTAAATCCAAGAACTGTAGGAATAATGATCATCAGTGTCCTTTATTGCTTTTTAGAGTAGCTGCCTATCTTTAGCAAATATTAAAAATAAAGAGGGAGAAGGGGAAGAGAAAGAGAGGAGAGAAGTTGAAGGTAGCACCAGGTAACCCAGGATCTGGTGAGGAGGCTCTGGACTCAGAGATTTGTCCCTCTTTGAAACAGCTCCGGTATGCTTATACTTCCATTGGGAAGCTGCTGTTTAGCAGCTTTACAAACAAGATGAATTCGAAGGACTCTCCTGACCTTGCATAATGACTGATGAACAAAATGTTAGCAGCATCACTCAGAGATCAAAACGGAGGGGATGATTTTTCTCAAAATTATCCATGAAAATTATCTTTCCTGAAAAATGTTTCCCTCTTGTGACTACTTAATATCAGAAACTTTGTTGGTAGTGACTCAATTGCATTTTCTCTAGGAAGCAGTGGCTGTTCTTATGTAATGGGGAAAAAAATCATACTGTCAGCTCATTGCCATACTGAGTGCCTGGAGTTATTATTTGTTTGGCGGGAGTTTG
Source organism: Pitta sordida (assembly GCA_013390025.1). Taxonomy (NCBI): domain Eukaryota; kingdom Metazoa; phylum Chordata; class Aves; order Passeriformes; family Pittidae; genus Pitta; species Pitta sordida. The sequence continues at coordinate 149,976 of WEKX01028925.1, forward strand.
AGGTTTTTTAGTTTAATCTTACAGGAGTTTAAGAAAGTCTCCAAGTGATGAACACTAGTTTTATGCAGCAGATATGAAGCTCAGAGTTTACCATTTCACCTAGGAATAGCAGAAGAGCAAACACACCAAATTCTGTGTCTTATTATTCCCAAGGAGGAGCATTGAATCAAAACCCCAAACTATCATGCTTCCCAGCTCCTCTTCCCTCTCATTACTAGAGGTCTTCCTGAACCCCTCAGAAATTAATTTCCTTCCTTGCTTTGCCAGATTCCCTTGTGAGAATAAGGGTTTTAGAAGGCCATGGTAGCATCTTGTGCATTTTTTTCTTTGTAATTTGGACCAACTTCCCCATTTTTGTTAACTTAAATCTTGCAGCCCTTGTTGTATTTTTCCATTCTGCTAGCATAAAAAAGATACAAAAATAATAAACCCACTGTGCATATAACTTGAATTTATATAAATTAATTTGTTGCTAGGACAAGTGCCAGGACTAGCAGTCATGACATCTGAAGTTCTTCATTCACCCACAGAACAGACAATATAAAAATTAAAGTCTCTGTAATAATGAAGTGCAAGCTCCTTCTAAACACCTCTCCGTTTGGTCTCACTATTGGACCAAACTGAAGAAACAGATCATAGCATGAATGAGAGCTAAGAATAACCAGTAAAAATGTCAAGAGGCACAATTTTAGAGTATAAATCACATAATTTACCTTACAAGGAATCATAGAACCATAGAAATGTTTGAGTTAGAAGAGACCTTAAAAACCGTCTAGTTCCAACCCTCCTGCTGTGAGCAGGGACACCTTCCACTAGACCAGGTTGCTCAAAGTCCCATGTAGATTGGCCTTGAACACTTCCAAGGATGAGGAATCCACAGCTTCTCTGGACAACCTGTGCCAGTGCCTCACAGTAAAGAATTTCTTCCTAATATTTAATCTAAGCCCATCTTTTTTTTTAATTTTAAGCCGTTATCCTTTGTCCTATCAGTACTTGCCCCTGTAAAAAGTCTAAAAAGTCCCTCTCCAGCTCTCTTATAGCCCTCTTTAGGTACTGAAAGTTACTGTAAGTTCTCTCTGAAGCCTTCTCTTCTCCAGGCTGAACAACTCCAACTTCAACTCTTTCAGCCTGTCAGAAGAGCACAAACAAGTTTTCTAGAATTGCTGGAGATTTGTGAGTTGAGCATTGAAATGTAACTCTCTTTCAAAAACAAATAAGGACTAAAATAATTTCATGTGAGATGAGAGAATAAACAAAACACAGAAAGCAGGAAAAAAATGAAGAAAAAATGAACAAAAACAGGCAATCCAGTGGTCTGTCTGCAATGGCAGCTGACAGAATACTACCTCAGATAATGTTGCCTTCTGTGGAAATAAGCTAAAACTTCTATGCCATTTGACATAAGAAGTTGAGAAATCATTCTCTGGAGCAGTTTCCCATAGTTATCATTCTGCTCTGCATTTCAACTGCTGCCATTTGGTCCACAGAAACCACCCACTGAACATTTGCCTTCGAAGTGCACCAATTTCTCCTATGTAGCATGAGTGACTTCTTGGGTCTCTCTCAATTCAGCACAGACAGCTTCCAAATATTCAAGTTGTGAGTTACTTCTTTTATTTTTTGTGGAATTGGTGCAACATCATATGTTCAAACCAGCAACCTTGGACAGAAAGAACTGCTGGCTCGGGTTGCCAAAGCAAGACCAGACCAAAAGCGAACACAGCGGTCATGGGCAGATGCTCGAAACCTAACCCTAACCCCAGTTCAATCCTTTGCACAGCTGCAGACATTCACTACTCCAGATTTTCTTTACAGGTTCACAGGTTATTCTGAGTTGGAAGGGAACCACAGGATCATCTAGTCCAACTCCCAAGCGAACGTCCACCCAGGGATCAGGCCCACAAGTGTGGAACAATAGGCACCATGCTCCATCCATCCAAGCCTCCCACCATCTAGACCATGTTACTGAGCCCATCATCGAGTCTTCTCTTAAACACCTCCAAGGGGATGGCGACTCCACCACCCCCCTGAGCAGACCATTCCAATGAGCAATCACTCTCTCTGTGAAAAACCTCTTCCTAACATTCAGTCTAAACCTCCCCTGGTGTAGCTTGAGGCCATGTCCTCTTGTTCTGGTGTCATCAGCCTGAGAGAAGAGATTCACACCCACCCGACTGCAACTTCCCCTCAGGTAGTTGCAAACAATGAACAGGTCACCTCTGAGCCTCCTCTTCTGCAGGCTGAACAACCCCAGTTCCCGGAGCCGCT
>WEKX01028926.1:560-37101 GCA_013390025.1 Pitta sordida
TGATGATGGACTCAATTCCCTCATCCCTATCGTCAATAAAGATGTTAAACAGTGATGGTCCTAACGCTGATCCCTGTGGACACCACTAGTGACTGGCTGCCAGCTGGATTTTTACTTGTCTATTGCATGCTTTACTAACTTCTCCCCAATACCTTTTGAGCCAGAAAACTGCCATATGCCTTCCCTGCTATGAGGTTAAAGATCCCATCAAGGATCCATTCCACGTAACTTAACTGAATTAACTAGGGTAGAAACCAAGTGCTTGCATATCCCTCTATAATCCACAGAGGGTAAAATCCCTACTAAAGTTCTGAGTGACCCTTTGGAAATGCCTTTCTCTGTTGACTACAGAGGCATTTTGGGGTCACTGTGCACCACCATTCACTTAGAATTTTAGCTGAGAATCCAAAGAGAGGCGAGATGAGTCAGCTTTTACTGCTGCAAGCAGGTAGTCTGGATTATAAAAGAGCAGGAAGGACTTCTAACTTTAGCACATTTAACACTGGTTTTCCAGGAGGACAAGAGAAAAATTAGGGTTATTTTTTTAAGAAGTAAGATTAATTAACACTGTTGTACTTATTATGTACATTTGTTGTACTATCGTGGACACTTAAACATTCTATAAAATACTTTTTTAGGCTCTATCTGCACAGTCTCTCTATGTCTTCTTGTAATAGAGGTCACATAGAGAAATTACAGGTTCTAACTCTGAAAATGTTAATTTAAATGCTATGTTGGTTAAACTAACTTTAAATGCTTGACAGATGATCTTCTATTCATTCTTTTTACGATCTTCCATATCTTGTCATAGAGAAGGGCAGGGTGCACCTAATTTGTACCACGTAGCAGCATAGTCACCTATGATAAATAGTGTGTGTTCTCTTCACTGGTTGATCTTGCTTAGTCTCTTATTTTATTTTAAGAGGAAATTGAGTGGGGCAGATGGGATGTTTTGGAGGGAGATCATGCATTTCCTAAAGACCGAGTACCCTCCGGAAGTAGATGTTGCAGACTGCTGAGTGTTGTACGTAATAAAAAGAGGGAAGGAAAGAGTTATGGGAAAGAGATGCACACCTTATGTTAAGTAACAAAAAGTTATGTGAAGAGCAGCACAACAGTTGTGCCTCGTGCTTCAGCACCAGTAGCATACTATTAAAAGCAGCTCTTTGAATCCAGGAGTTCCTGTGATAATTAGTTGTTTACACTCTTTCTTATTTGCCTTGCCATGTCAATGAAACTCCACTGTCTTAATAAACATATGTTTCTTGTGAGAACTAAGGAGTAAATCTAGGAAGATGATCTTTTAAGAATGCGTATTTTCCTTTTTACTTTTCTGAATCATAGTTGAGACAGAGTTGAAGATAAAGGTAACTCTGTTAAATTTATTCAGCAACTTATTCAGCTGTCATTTATAAATTACAATTTACTGTAATACATTAAAAAAAGTTAAGCTTGGCTATTCTTTATTTGTATTATACTACTGCCAAAGAGAATGTAGGTGCCCAGAATGACAGATCAGTTAGGGATAACATTAGCCTAGTTGTTCCTGATAATCAAGAAAAACTTGTTTCTGTAAAAGTAGAATGATAAAACTGAAAACCGTTTGTAAAATAAATCTTCTTTCATTTTCTTACTGTATAATTTATTGGCATAAATATAACACAAGCGATCCTCCATGTCTTCCCCCATCCCCCTCTCCCCGAACCAAACCCACCAAAGCAAACCCAACAACTAAACCCCAAACCCACAAGAAAATATCGACATACCCTATTTTGTAGCTGCTTAAGATATCTAGTAGGGTCTACATGTCACAAATTCTGTCAAATGTGCAAACCTGAAAAACGGAGGCATGCAGTGTATGACATTGTTATTGTTGGTCAGTTTCCAAGGAGGACTATCCTTGAAGAACCCAGTATTCCCTGAGGACTTCAAATGGGCAAACCTTCTTCATCTACCATCATCCCCTGAAGGTCCAGAAGAGCTGAAGAGAAAGGCTGGAAAATTATGACCATTATGTCTTGGGTGAAGTTCATCTGTGCATGGCAAGCTGGCCCTCAAGAGAGCTCAGAAGTCGTGTTTATTTGCCAAGACAAGGACTGTCCAAGGTGTCCTCTCCACACCAATGATTTTGTGTCATGAAGGAGGCTGACACCAAGATCTTCTTGATTAGGAGTATGGCAGCAGAGCTATCAGCACAACAAACAGGAGTAGTAAAAAACCCAATCGAAAATTAAAAAAAAAATCCAACAAAAAACCTCTGCAATATTCATTCTCCTGTGATGTTTCATTTGTGCTAAAAACAGTGTTGACACTTCAGAGTTGTTTTAGTTACTGCTGAGCAGTGCTTATATAATGTCAGGGCATTATCCTTCCCCGCTAGTGACTGGGCTGCACAAGGCGTTGGGAGGGGACACAGGCAGGATAGCTGACACTTGCTGAACAGAAGGATATCCCATCCCATATCATGTCATCTTCAACAATAAAAACTGAGAAGAAGGAGGAAAGGGAAATCTGAACTTGCTATGAACTTACCTTGAGTACTGTGTTCAGTTCTGGGCCCCTCATTTTAGGAAAGGTAACAAGGTGCTGGAGGATGTCCAGAGAACGGCAATGACATTAGTGAAGGGACTGAAGCACAAATCCTGTGAGGAGCATCTAAGAGAACTTGAGTTCTTTAGCCTGGAGGAGGCTCAGGGGAGACCTCATCAGACTACAACTGTCTGAAAGGTGTTTGTAGCCAGATGGGGGTTGGCCTTTTCTCCCAGGCATCTAGCAATAGGACTAGAGGGCACAGTCTTAAGTTGTGACAGGGGAGGTTTAGGTTAGACTTTAGGAGGAAGCCCTTTAGAGAAAGAGTAATTAGCCATGGGAATGGTCTCTCCGGGGAGGTGGTGGAGTCACTGTCCCTGGAGGCACTTAAGAAAAGACTGGATGTGGCACTTAGTGCGGCTATCTAGTAGGAGTGCTGTTAGGTCACAGGTTGGACTCAATGGTCTCAGAGGTCTTTTCCAAACTAGGTGATTCTGTGGTTCCGTCGTTCCAAGTCACTCCATCACATGATAGAGCAGCATGCTCCTGCAGTTGGCTGAACATCTACCTGCCAATGGAAAGTGGTGATTGAATTCTCTGTATTGTTTTGTTTGTGAGTGCAGCTTTTGCTTTTCCTATTAAACTGTCTTTATCTCAGGTCTTGAGTTTTCTCACTTTAGCTCTTCCTGTTCTCTACACCATCCCACTGTGAGCAGCTGTATGGTCCTTAGAAAACTGCTTAAGTAAGAAGGAAAGTAAGAAGGTATCAATTACAGGAGAACTCCCAAACTATACCAACTTTCTTGCCGTAACATATCGTATTACAAAATTTATATGCATGAAAAACAGTGCAAGGCATGGTTGGATCTGGGGGCTACAAATGTTCAAGAAATTAAATCTGGATTTCAGTTTAACCTATTTAAGTTCAACTCAATTCATATACTTGATCTCCAGCCACTTTTATTCTATAATTGATATAAAATACGTTAAATTTTATTATTATTGATTATTATTATTATAAAAAAGAGAGTAAACAGTGTTATTGCATCATTTTGTGTTTATTTGTTATTGAATTAGATAGACTCAGTACTGTTTTTATTTGGTACACTAGATGTGTTTGTGTTTTAAATGTTACCAGTGACACCAATTAGAGATACATCCTGTCGTAATAGGCACTGTGCAAATATTACTTCCTGGAATAAATGGGTTTTATTTGCAAGAGAAAATTCTATTGTTCTTTTTAGTTGTACAGTCTTGAACATAAAGGGAGAAAACTTAGAACAGAATTCAGCTTTTGAGACTTGGGAATGTAAAATGAAACTTGTAACTATCTGTGCTTCATTTGAAGCATAAAACACCCTTTAAAATGTAAAACACCTTTTTAACCATAAAACAATACTGTTCCAATTTTTTTGTAGATGGACAGGTACAAAGTGCTTACTTACTCCCTTTAAATTTTCTTGTGTGTAAAACTGGTATTTGACTTGTTTACTGACTATCAAAGCAGTACAGGCAAGTAATTTTCAATGTTACCTTTAATTCCTAAACACACTATGAATGTTGATTCCACCATATATTTATATGACCATTAATTCTGTGGATGAATTTTCAGAGTATTGAAGATAATATCCCTGCCTTAATTTGATCCTTGCAGTTTGCCCTGTATGAGATTATTTTTGTTTATATCCCTTGTGAATTCTCTTACAGCCTCTTGCATTTTATGCACAAGCAGCCTGTGAAATTTCTACCTGTTAGATTTCATCCACAGTCTCAGAGTTTAAAGTCAGAGAATGGCCTGTGTGGGAGATTATTTAGAGTAGAATAGAATGGAAGGGAATAGAATAGAATAGAATAGAATAGAATAGAATAGAATAGAATAGAATAGAATAGAATAGAATAGAATAGAATATTTGAGTTGGAAGTTATGTACAATAACCATCTACTCCAACTGCCTGACCACTTCAGGGCTGAACACAAATTAAAACCTGTTGTTAAGGTGTTGTTCAATGTCTCTTAAATGCTGACAGGCTTGGGACACCAACCACCTCTCTAGGAAGACTGTTCCAATGTCTGATTACCCTCTCAGTAAAGTAATGCTTTCTATTTTAAAATCTAACCCTGCTTTGAACTAACACAGCTTTAGATTAATCCCATGTGTCCTGGCACTGGATACCAGAAAAAAGAGCTCAGGACCTCCCTCTCCACTTCCCCTCCTCAAGCAGCTATAGAGAAAACAAGATCACCCTTCAGACTCCTTTACTCCAAACTAGATAACCTGCTCCTCATAGGACATTCCTTCCAGCCCTTTCCCCAGCTTGTTGCCCTCCTCTGAACATATTCAAGGACCTTCACATCCTTCTTAAACTGTGGTGCTCGGGACCTCACACAGTACTCAAGGTGAGGCTGCAACAATACTGAATACAGTAGGATAGTCACTGCTTTTACCCGGCTGGTGATGCTGTTTGACACAACCCAGAATGCAATTTGTCCTTCTGGATGGCAGGGTGCAAGGAGGCTGACTTGCAGTGAGCCTGCTGCCAACCAGTACCACCAGATCTCTATCTGCAGGACTGCTCTTCTGCCGCTCCTCTCACAGTCTAATCTGTACCTGGGGCTGCTCCACCCTAGTGACAGAATCTGGCATCTGAATGTGTTAAATTTCATGCCACTAAAGTTTGCTAAATGCTCCAATCTCTCTATATCCCTTTGCAAGGCCTCTTGTTGCTTGAGAGACTCAGCAGCATCTCCCAGTTTCTTACCATCAGCAAACTTGTTAATGGTGCATTCAATTCCTTCGTCCAGATCACAGATAAAAACATTGAACAGAACCAGCCCTAGAACTGACCCCTGAGGAATGCTGCTGGTGACTAGCTGCAGGCAGATGTAATCCCATTCACTACAGCCTCCCTCTTAGCCAGCTCTTCACTCAGTGCACCATGTCCACAAGGATGCTGCAAGAGACAGTATCTAAATCTCTACTAAATTCCAGAAAAAAACTATGTTCACTGAGTTACCTTCATCCACTGATTGGGTGACCTTATCATAGAAAGACATCAAATTAGTTAAAAATAATTTTTCCTTTATGAAGCTATGTTCACCATGCCTGATGGTAGTGTTTTTTCTTTAAATGTCTTTCAATAGCACCCAGTATGATATTATGTAATATTTTTTCCTGGAACTGAGGTTAGACTAACAGGTCTGTAGTTCCCTGGGTATTCCCTCATACCCTTCAGCCAGTTTCCAGGGACCCGGAGTTTTAGGAAACATTAATAATTTCTTTATGTTTACATTTTAGTTGCCCCAAATATGAACTTGGAAGAAAATCCTTAAAGTAAATAAGTTTCTCTGGAATACACATTTCAATACTCATTCCTGCCAGATGCGAATGTCAATGGAGATGGCAAATGCTACGGACTAAAACAGGACCTGACTAAAACCCACCAAGAAATTAATAGAAACTACAGAACTACAGAACCATTTTCAGGTAAACCCCTTTTTTATTACTGTTTGATGCCAGAATAATAGCTGTGGTATTCTCCCATTTCTTTATGGACATTGTCAGTAAATTATACAATTCACTTCAGATTATTTTAGGTTAAATTCTATATAAAACTTCTCTTGAAATCCCTGTATAACTCTTACACTCCTTGAATAGGCAGTCACAGCAGTCTAAGCAGAAGAAAATCTGGCCTCAGTCAGTACTTCCTGTACAAAGTAATATGCTGGTGAATATAGCCATTGTACATTCCAGCATCTTCTTACCTCTGTTTTATAAACAGCTGTATTTAGAGAGGCTTCATTATATCCTAATTATACTTACTTCCCCCACTTTCTTCCTCATTAAAAAACGAATAGTCAACACCTCAGCAATTATATCATCATCACTAATTTTCTTCCTCTTCATTTTTAAATTAGACTCTTTTGCTCTACTTTCTTTTTTTTTCTCTCTGCATACAGATGTTGTTATTTTTATTTATTTTTTTCTAATGATATTTTTTCTAATAATTATTTGTTAAGCACTAATGTAATGGTCAGGAATGATAAGACAGTTATTGATTTTGTAGAAAAGAAATCAATAGTCAAGGTGAAAGACTGAAGCAGAACAATTTTAATCCAAACTTTTAGCAAAGCAAGTCTATTTTAATCTTGGATATTCTTAGTACCTTTGTTTCGTGATCTCTGTTTCAAGACCCATTCATGAAACAAAGTTAATCTAGAATACTGAACATGAAAGATCCACTATTCGGATGTTTTGGACAGATTTACAAAGTGTTGTGTTATGGGTGTGAGCAAGGCAAAAGACTTCTGTGCCTCTGTTACAGCAACCAGAAAGAGAACTGTCAGCAAATTTGCTCTGGCTCTCATATAGCCCTGGTTGCAAGGTTCCCAAAGCACCCTAGGTCTATTTTCAAGATCCAGATGAATTGAGTCTGGGTATGTGTGTCTGAAATTATTTTACATGCACAGACACAAAGAATATGCCCAATGCCATATTATTTCCATGCTAGGTATTGTACAGAAGTAACAAAGTTACTGTGATATAATTTTGGTATGATATAGTATGGTATGAATAGTATTTAACCTTCAGAGGCTTCAGTCAAGATGAGGAGCTCCTAATAGCAGAGACACTACAAAATACAAATCATCATACAATTCCTATTTCATAAAAATCATGTGCGTTCAGATAAACACAAAGCCCCAAGTATTTCTTGTCTAAGACTTACATGAAACATTTTGCCTGAAAATGTATTCCATGTGTTCCTTTATCATTTTATTCTTTTCTGTCAATCTTTTTTCAAGTCCTTCCCACTGATCTCCTTTTGCATTCTGCTAAATATCTTTTGTGCTGATCACAAGGTTATTTCCTACTCTAGTCTTTCTGTTCACATGCTTTGGGTGTATTTGTTCTTCTCAGTGTCTCCTGCTGCTGTCTAGCTGTTTCCACAGACTAAAGTCCATGGAAACTGTTTCATTAATCACATTTTCCTACAAAGGTTGCTTTGCATATCTCTCAGTATCTCTGAAACATTCTCCAAAGTCCTCCCTCTGACGACAGCATACAGTTATGCAGGCCTTCTCCAAAACCTTCCTGCTCTTTAAAGTGAAGGGATTCTCCACAGCACTATGCTGCTCCCTTTATAGTTCTTTTCTTCTATGCCTGCCATCCCAACAGATAGATCATGTATTCATTCTGCTCCCATTCACTGTCATTGCCCTGAACCCTCTTAATAATGTAATGTTCCCTCATTGGTTTGTGGTCTTCCCAAGTCTCCCAAGTGCCTTCTAAATAGGAAATGGGTATATGCTTTAAAGGTCATGCAAAGTTCAATTCTAGTATTATCAATGACAAGCCCACTTTCTTGGCCAAAATATCCAATGAGCAGTCTTTTTCACTTTCATTCTTATTCTTTGGGACACTCAGTGTTGATCACATTAGCTCTTTACTACTTCTTTTTATCACTGCATTCAGGACTGAAACTAAGTTTTTCACTTGGGTGCCTCCTTCTGATGACATATAGCTCCCTTTGTTTAACCCATACCCATTTCTTGCATCAACAGCTAATCTTAAAAGCCTTCTAAGGAAAAGTAAAAAGACTGCAACAGCCAACATTATTTTCCAGGCTTAGATCTGCCAGACCACATGCATTTCACATCTCTAGCAGCTCTGCTAAAACACTAGAGATGCATCAGGGCTGCTAACATTACTCAATAGTTCTTCTTTCCCTTTAGTATCCTCTTTTCATCCAGTCATGTTTTTTTTTCCTGACTTCTCTTTCATGGATCTTACAATGAGCAACTATGAAAATGTGACAAACAGATGAAGAGCAATGACAGAGAAAGAGAGGAGAACAGTATTGTCTCTGATACCAGGGCTCTACCTATCCAGTATCATATACTCACACATGGTCATGTCAATACACTACAACAATTGCAGATGTCCTATTGCAATTCTAGCCACTCTGGTGCACTGAGACATTCCATAAACCATTCACTATTCTGTGCTATACCCCTGTCTACTGCAACTAATTCAGCTCCCCTCATCCTTCGTTATCCAATTATTCTTTCAGTCTCTTGCATGATCCAGGCTCATCCTTCTATATTCTTCCTCTTTTATTCAAAGAAAAGTTGAAACTCTTAAGGCCATATTAGTATTTATGTTTCTGGAATGATTGGAGGTGCTTAAATCCCCACTCTTATCATTTGTCATGTCTGAGAGTAAAGGGAATTAATCTTAGTTTTTGAGGAAGAGCAGAGATGGAACTACAAAACTCTGCAATTCTACACATCCTCAATTTTTACTCACATTTTCTGATGTTCCTTCCTCTCTCTGCTGCCACCTATATTTCACCCCCCAGATTCTGGTAACGTCTTGTGTGAAAAGACTTACTACAAAGGCATTACTGCTTCTCTGCCTCTATTACTTATGTGGAAGATGAGTCACTGTACAAACATTATAAGATTAGCATCCTGTCCTCTCACAGCCTACACTATGAAAGTCAATATGGTGCCCATTATCCAGATTGTGTGAGTTATGCCAGGAAAAAAACATTCAGTCTCCTGCCAGGGCTCTGTGTTGCAGGTTTATTACACTGATCCTTTCTCATGGATGTCATAAATATGACATGTTACTTAAATAATTTTTGTAAAGGAAGTACAGGATGAATAACATGCTGTTACTGTTCTGTACTACTACAGCTGTATTCTTAAGGGTTCTTTTTTATTTAAACATAAATAAATAAATAATAAATCATGAGGAAATATTGTCATAATTCAAATTTAAATGGACAACCCTGGGAAACTGAGTACTGCATGTTTGTAGACACATTCCTGTTATTTACCAAAGTGCATCTTCATTGACACTACTTCTTATGTCAGCAAATATGAAAAAAAATTTGTTTCAGAAAAAGCACCTCTTAGTTGGTTGCTTTTCTATAGTTAGAAACTCATCTTATTGTTTATCCTAGTAATGTACTTTCTGATAAACTGATAATACCTTTTTGTTATTAAAATAAGTCTGAATTTCTGGAGGCTACAATTAATGAAATACTAGAAAACCTTTCCCTGATAGGTTTTTTGGGGGGTTGTTGGGGTTTTTTTGGTAGCAATTCAAGACCCTGCTTGTATAGTGAGAGGAAAGAAGATGATATTTTATGGAATGGCATGTACTTTTATATGTTTGATGAGCCTTCATCTCCAAGCACATTCATAAAGCAACACCTTTTTTTTTACAGATGAGTAAGAACAGTTGCATCCAACTTCAAAATTCAAGAAAAAAGAAACCTAGATTCTTGTTTCTTGTATTTGTGGGACATTTATTTTTTATACAAATAATTATTATTGGGTAAGACAAAATATTTGCAAGAGATAAGTCTGAGATTATTTGAAAGATGTTTTTAAAAGATGAAGTGTCTTGACAACTTACGTAACTGGATGTTTAAGACTTTGTCCAAACAGAACTATTGCACTTGTAATATTTTATCTCCAAGAAAAATCTGTTTGTATGTACACAAGTCATTTACACTCCTTTTGGTAAGCTAAACACCTTCAGTCTACAAGTAAACGATATTTTCCTAGCTCTGAATAATGTGAGTCAATTTCTTGTTCCTACTATGATTTTTCTACAGTTTTTAGAGGTGTAAATACAAGAACTGCATGCAATATTCTAGTTCGGTAATGTTGTATAATGAGGGAAAATATAATCTCTCAACTCCTCTGAAACTCTCCCATGCATTTACATGGACAAATTATGTTAGGATATCATTCTGAGCTACTTGTTCACAGTGTTCACTTGTTTTCTGAATTGTTGCTTTCCGTTGCTTTCTGAATCGTTCCCCAGCTTTGTCAAACCTGTTATTCCTTAGTGAATATTCTTTATTAAGCAATATGAGTATGGCTTTCCACCACTATTTATCAATCTTAATTACAAATCATAATTTGAAAATTATATCTGCAGTATTATATGACTTTTTCACATTTGTGCCTGAAAATACATAAATGACATCTTACATTTAGTATTGTCTGAAAAGGCTGAAGTTAGTTCTGAGTTAATAGAACCTCATTTTCATGGTTTATGGAGTTAATCAATAATGTTGGATTAAAAAAATTATGTGCCTATTTTTTACCAACCTTGTGCAGGAGCATGCTGGTCTTTTCATTATGTCAGTTGTATCAGTGAATTTATACGGGGTTAAATTTACTCAACCCATTATTTAAACTGAGAATCCTGACTAAAGGAGTCAGCAAAAACTTCTTAAGCTGATCTTCCTCCCAAAGCCAGAGTATTGTGGAATTGTCATTTCCTACTTCATTTAACATATGAATTAGTGATATTTCATACTAAAAAAACCACCCCAGAACTAAGATGATATGCATATTTAAATTACTTTCCAGCAAATGTGGTATCAGCACATAAACTGCCTCCATGGATACAAATGCCAGCCCTTTTAGTTTCACAAAAGCCCCAGAGAAACTCTTTCTGCCTAAAAGGCTTGTTCTGCATTGTCAAATGTATTAACAAACTAGCTTGTGTAAATCTTGAATGCCAATGCATTAGCAATCATGTGAATATGTAAAGTAATTTTATCTTAAATATAATACCTCTTACCGGGACCAGGAATTACTTCATCTTCTCCACTACGAACAGGAAAATATATATTTAAAGGGTTAAAAAGTGAAAAGGCTAAATAACAAAATTATGTATGACTATGTTATTTCATCCAACTGGCAGCCAGTCACTAGAGGAGTCCCACAGGGATCAGTGTAAGGCCTGGCACTGTTCAACACCTTTATTGACGATATAGACAAGGGAATCGAGTCCATCATCAGCAAGTTAGCAAATGATACCAAGCTGGGGGCAAATGTTGAACTGCCAGAGGGTAGGAGAGCCCTTCAGAGCGACCTTGACAGGCTAGAGAAATGGGCAGACTCCAATAATATGAGGTTTAACAAGACTAAGTGCTGGGTTCTTCACTTTGNGATGATCCTGTGGGTCCTGGCTCGGAGTGGCCTGTGTGCCTGTGAGGGAACTAGGTTTATGTTCACCGCTCTGGGGTGTGCGTTCGATCTCTGTACGGGCATTGGATGGTGAGTTGGACTAGATGATCCTTGTGAGTCCCTTCCAACTCATAGTATTCTGTGATTCTGTGATCCTGTGTGTGATTCGTGTTCCCTATGATGTGTTAATGGTTTCCTAGTAACAAAGATAAAGTATTACTAGGTATTTGAAATGGGGTAGAATACTGTCTACTGTAATTAGCAACTAGTCAGCTTGTTAGAAATTTGAGACCATGAATGCCTACTTCATTTGTCTGCACTTGATTACTGAAGTATAACACATAATTTACAGTGGTCTTTTATTATATTTCCATCTTAAATACTGTATATTCAAGTGATCTTAGAAATTAAACTGTTACAGATAGCCTCAGAATATGATATCGAAGCAGCCTCTGTCCCTTAAGTTATCACAATATTTTTGGTATGAGTAATTTTTAGAGATATACGTATACATATATATATATATCTCAAGTATAATACATGTAAGGCATTAGATATAATATAAGTAAAGTCAAGTTTAAAGTAGCTTAACTTTCTTGGATTTTATCAAATTAAATGCAACATGTAAATGAATTCTGTGCTGGGTTAGGAATTGGTTGGATGGACAAACTCAGAGAGTGTTTGTAAATGGTCCCACATCCAGCTGGTGGCCAGTCACTAGTGGAGTCCCACAGGGATCAGTACTAGGCCTGGTAGTGTTTAATATCCTTATTGATGATATGGAAGGGGAAATTGAGTCCATCATTAGTAAATTCACAGATGATACCAAGTTGGGCTTTAACTGCCCAAGTAAGTGAACTGCCAGAGGTAAAATGGCCCTTCAGAAGGACCTTGACAGGGTAGAGAAATGGGCATGTTCTAATGGTATGAGATGTAATAAGTCCGAGTCCTGGATTCATCACTCTGGACATAACAACCCCATACATTGTTATTGGTTGGGGGATGAGTGGCTGGAGAATGGTGAAATGGAGAAGGATTTGGGAGTAATGGTTGACAGAAAACTCAGTATGAGCCAGCAGTGTGCCCAGGTGGCTAAGAGGGCCAGTGGCATCCTGGCCTCTATTAGGAACAGTGTGGCCAGTCGGACTAGGGAAGTTATCCTTCCCCTGTACTCGGTGCTGGTCAGACCACATCTTGAGTACTGTGTCCAGTTCTGGTCTCCCCAATTTAAGAAAGATGTTGAGCTGCTTGAGAGGGTCCAGAGAAGGGTGACAAGGATGGTGGAAGGACTGGAGAACAAGCCCTATGAGAAGAGGCTGCAAGAGTTGGGATTGTTCAGCCTGGAGAAGAAGAGGCTCAGAGGTGACCTCATTGCTGATTACAACTACATGAAGGGAGGTTGCAGTTGGGTGAGTGTAAATCTCTTCTCCCAGTCTGCCAGCACCAGAAAAAGAGAACATGGTCTTAAGCTACTCCAGGGGAGGTTTAGATTGAATGTTAGGAAAAGTTTTTCACAGAGAGAGTGATTTGTCAGTGGAATGGGCTGCCAGAGAGGTGGTGGAGCTGCCATCCCTGGAGGTGTTTAAGAAAAGACTGGATGAGGAACTCGTTGACATGGTCTAGATAATGGGATGATGAGGTGGGGGGTTAGATTAAAAAAAAAAAAATGACACCGAATTTAACTCAAATGGTTAATGCATGGTGCTCATAACATCAGTGGGCATTCACTTAAGAGTTGGACTCGATGATTCTTGTGGGTCCCTTCCAACTCAGAATATTCTGTGAATACGTAAGAGTTTTCTTTCATTTGAAAGAAAACTAGAGGCTTGCAAGAAGCAGAATCTCATTCTGGACATTTCCACATATATGACAGGTAAAGCTAGACTTTACTGAGAGTAGAATTTCTACTCTGCTTCCTCTGGCAGAACGGTGCTAATATTAACATTTAAGCTTTACATAATCATAACACTTAAGTTTCAGACATCCTGGGTGAAACAAGGGCATAAGGATAATTCTGCTTTGGGGGTTTTAACAGACAAGTCCTCTCTTCTCAGTGACAAAAGTCCTTACAGGCTGTGATGTCATTCCCTGAACAGTTTACTATAAAATGCATCTGCGTTTTCATTGATTTTGCCTTTGTGTCCATAGCAAACTGAACACAGTGATTTCTTCATATTTGAATTCTAATCTTCTTCCTAATATGTCCAGCAATTTATACAGACTCATGATGTCACAGACCATTAAATTACCCTTATTCTTATTAACACTCTAGTGTCTATAATTTGCACAGCATCGATATATTGACCATACTAAAGGAAATTCCCAGAATCCAAAGCAGTATCTTGTTCTTTACTCTTTCCTGAATATATTTCTAATTTTTTTTTTTGCTCCTATTTACACAAATTGTGTGGCATGTTCATTTATACAGTCATATCTTGGTAATTCGCTTGGTAATTGCCAGTGCATATGTGTGTGTGTGCATATGCAGATATGCATAGCCTCAGGCAAAGCACTCCTGCCTATGGTAGCTGGTGCAGTTAAAGGGAAAAGACTCTGACTCCAGTGTTCCTTGCCTCCATAAGGGGCCCTGAGATGTTGTAGTGTTGCAAAGTTCCCATATTTATGGCAATAATTTACCATATTAATGTCCTACCTGAATTCGCGGATTTAATGTTCTGCGGGACCCTCACAAGACCCAAATCCCATGAATCCAGAGGTATGACTGTATTACTAATATATGTCTAAGGAAGAAGTCAAAACTTCATATTTAGAAATCCCAAAAATTCTCAACATTGGCATTATAGCAAAGGCTAGCCAGTTTGAAAATACTTTTTTTTTCATGGTAAAATAGAGGATCAGGGTAGATGATACAGACACACTAACATATGAATGATGAGGATAACTGAGACAGCAAAATGCATTGTCAGTTGATGCTTTGCTTTCATGCTTTGTCTAGACTCAAACTCCCATGCAATAGACTCAGACTAATACTGACTGTATCTGAGTGATAAACCCCCATGACATTATAATTACATTTTTGTGATATCCATGAGAGGCATTTGCCAATGCCAATGTGGGGAAAGTTTATAATCAGGTTTTTTATAGCCAACTGTTTCATATTTTACTATGTGACTGTGAAGAGAATGTCAGACTGTATTACCATGATAAACTTTGAAAAAACAAAAAAGTGGGCTATACTATTTAACACACCAAGATTTCAGAAAAAATGTGAGACTGAATGAAAAGTAATTATCTGTGGAGGAGTTCAATTCAGTCGATGAAACCTAGTGCCCCTCTGCCCTGTGCCTATTTGCAATGTTGTTTTTCAGAAAGTTAAAATTTTCACATCAGATACGTTGATTACTGTACTGCTGAGGTTTTGTTTGTGGAGTTTTTTTCTTAATAAATGCAGCACTTTTGTTTATATATGCAGCACAGTCTGCTGTTTATACCCACATGGACTCTCTAAAAAGATCTCTATTAATTTTTCAGCAGTCTAGCAAAACGCTATCCTTCTGTGGTGGACAACTCTTTTGACATAGTAGGATGCATTCCATTTTCTTGTATACACACCATTTTAATTGTAAGATTGCAGAGACTGAATGCTTGCATTTTGTCCTCCATCTTGCTTTGAACCTCCAAATCAGTATGTATATTACAGTAGCCAAGAGTGTTCTCAAGCATCAAATGTTTCCAACGTTCATGTGATCATTAATTTAAAGAATTCAAATTATTCAAATGGTCACACCCGGTGACAAGATGTCCCTTAAATCATGGAAGGAAGTAATCTGAAGAAGGGAGGCTGGAACTCTACTAGAGGAGCTCCTCAACTCTTTAGCTTGAATGTCAGATGAATACTGCAGTAGCATTGTGGTTGGATGCACTGATACCTCCCCAGTTTGCAGCATAACTAGCATATGTCTTCCATACTATAACTGTACAATATGCACCAAAAGTCGCATCATACTTTCAGACTAGCACCCAGCAGAAGACCTGCTGAGAACCTGCTGAAGACCTGAGCCCGAGAAATTCTGAAATTCTTTTAAATCCTTTAGTCCAGCTGTTGTTTCTAGTGGTTTTAGAAAAGCAAGAAAACAGTTCCACTTTCGACACCTCATCTGGATCTACACATCTCTAGGAAGATTGTTGTACGTATCACAATTTTATCACAGTTTAGAAAACAAGATTAGATTGGAAAACTTCACAAGCTCTACTGACCTCACCTTCTCCTTGGTATAGCACAGAAAATAACTTCAGTGAATTTAGCCTTCTAAATGTTAGCTATCCCATCAAATAGTGCACCTCATCCACTCGAGAAAGAGATGTGAAAAGAGAGATGATAGATCTCATCGCAAGAACACTGTCAAATGCAGTTAAATGTTAAATACTTTTTTCAGTAAAATAAAGGGAGGGAGCTAAGGTGAATAGTTCAGTTGTCTAAGAAAGGAGAGAATAATCTCTTCATGATTACTTGTAAAACAGTTTTGCCATGTTATGGAGGAAAGTCTATAGGTAGGAAGCAATTTTATCCTTCCTAATTGATCAGAGAAAATAATTTACTGTTTGGAAACATTCAATTTCATGGTGCAACATAATGAGGAGGGGGGAGTTCATACTGAAACAGGAAAGTTTTTTAGTTAAGTAGAGGATGGAAGCCACTAGACAGACTTCTTACCAGCACGTGACGCTTAAGAGAGGAATCTCCAAAGACATATCTTAGATATCTTTTTGGATCTGAGGAGGTGTCATAATTTGATAAGAATATGGTGTCATTGGGTGGGACTTACTTCATTCAATTATGAAAGTAATAATTCATTCAGTCAAAGTGATGCAGCATGTTACAGAAAAATACCTACTACAATTTCTAAAAGGATTTTGCTTTTATTATTTCATGCTATTATCTTGTTTGGTGTTAAGAAAGTTATTTATGCAGAAGTAGGGAGATTGTTTTTGTCCTTAAATATCAGGACAACAACTGAATTTAAACCAGTGTATCTCAAGAGAGGTGGAGTAAGATCTGGCTGAGAAGCAAAAAGAAATTAGAAATCATCTACAGAGTTAGGAAAGATATTCATTTTATTTGAAGAGTGGAATAATTTTGGAAGAAATCTTCAAGAGACTAAGCAGTCTATTTACGTGACTACTATTGACAAAATATGCCAATACAGAAAACAGGAACTCTTGCTGTTTGAAAAATTGGTATTTTCTAGTATGTCTCTAGAGACTAAACAAGAATAAGAATTAGAACTTATTCAAATTGTAGGAGGTAGCAAATGAGTTCATATTACAACAATGAGCTGATATCTATTTCAGTTTTGAAAAGTGAAACACTATAAGTTATCATTGGTGGATATTGTTATTCATTTAGAAATTTTTATTTAAGGTTAATAGATATTTGTTTCTGTAGCATTCTATCTTCATTCCATCAGCTAGTACATTATTTTAAAGACAAATCATAGTTACAGGGCCAAATTACTTTTACTCAGTAATGTGAAGAAAGTTGTGCAGGTTGTGGCTGGATAGGGTTAATTTTCTTCACAGTGGCTAGTATGGGGTTATGTTTTGTATTTGTGCAAAGGGTTGATTGTATAGAGATGGTTTTGTTATTGCTAAGCAGGGTTTACGTGGAGCCAAGGCCTGTTCTGCCTTTTGAACCATCATGCTGGCACGCAAGCTGGGGGTGCACGGGAGGATGGGAGGAGACACGACCAGGACAGGTGGCCCAAAGTGATCCAAGGGATATTTGATACCATATGACATCATGCTTAGTATATAAAATTAGGGGAAGAAAGAGGGAGTGGAGGGGTGTTTGGGATGTTGGCATTTGTCTTCCCAGGTCACCGTTATGAATGATGGGACACTGCTTTCCTGGAGATGGGCTGTACTACTGCCTGCCCATAGGAAGCAGTGAATTAATTCCTTATTTTCCTTTACTTGTGTACATGACTTTTGCTTCTCCTATTAAATTGTCTTTATCTCAAGCCATGAACATTTTCTAGCTTTTACTCTTCCAATTCTCTCCCCAGTCCTGCTGGTGGGGGAGTGAGCAGGCATCTGTATGGAGCTTGGCTTATTTTTCAGAATTCTCTAGTGCAGAAACTTTTCTTCCTTTAAGAAATCTCTAATGTGACAATATGACTGGATACAGTGCATATCCCCTGAGTGTGCTAGTCCTTTAAAATACTGAACAGGATGTATTAATTAGATGGTTTTGATTGACTACGCTGAATCATCATGTCTTAAGGGTAAGCTTCACATACTTGAGTTTCAAATTTCCTAGTGATTGTCCAAAGATCAATAAGGAATATCTTGAAAAGATTTAGTCTTTGTCTACAGCCAAAGTCTTATAGTAACCTATTGGAAAAGCCACACTCAGGAGTCTCTTTCAGGTTTTGCATACAGAGTAATCCATTAAAGTGCTCAGAAAGAATTTGATAATAGTATGGATATTCACACGATGTGAACATGTCCATGTGTTGTGACAACTTAAGGCTGAGTAATTTAATGGGTAGAAAAACAGAAAGGAGTACAAAATATTTTTTGTAAGCCAAAATGTTGGAAAAGTTGTTCTTTTCATCATTCAGTAGCTCATCCTGTTTTAAAAATATATCAGGTAAGTCAGATGAGCCTTAAAAATTTTAGATTATCTTGTAGCAATTAAAAAATTAGAAAGAGTGGAGTTTTCACTTTGATATCCATGTTGTGTATTTTTTAATAATCAGATTAATGGTCATTTTTTCAGATAAGGTAACAATGAGAGCTATTTGTGCAAATATCCTTAGATATATCAGAAAGGAGTTTGGAAAAGATAGATGATGCTAAAACATATACAGAGAAATCCCCCATATTCACATTTCACATATTCATGTACTCAGTCACGGTTGGGTTTTCAGTGAGTTGTAGAACTGCATGTGTGCATAACTCATGGGACCTGCCTAGACCTATCCCCCCGGGACTTCTGGGGGTGCTCTGTATCCCAGTTTTCTCCTGAAGTGTACAAATATTAAAAGCCTGCTGTTCAAAGCAATAAAGGTTTGGCAAAGAAATTCTATACATATTCTCACTTAAGAGAGAGGGAGCTCATTTTAAACATTTTCAAATCTATGCATTCAAGTCGTTCCCCTCTCAAGGCAAATGAGGCTCCTAATTCCCACCTTTTTCTAGGAAGGGGACACAAGTTTTCATACTCCTTATGGAAGGAGTCCATTTCTGACTTTTCTTCCCTTTCAAGTTAGCTTTTATAATTTGTTCTTAAACCAACTAGGCTTCACAGATGTGGCATCTCCTCTCAGTGGGTGGCCCTTCTATTCCTTCTGAGTCCTGGTGGGGAGTTTATGTGTTCACAGCAGGCATTACATACAGTTCTACTTCTGAAGCGGTAGCAATATGGTGAAACATTATATAAACTTGCACAAAATATTTTTAATTTCTGAATTAAAAGAATTTAATTTCTTTACAGAAAATTCTAAAATTATGTTGTATTAAAATTGCTCCTTACTTTATAGCTGTTGAAGAGGTGCACAGATCCTAAAATCATGAAAAGAGGTTCTGAATGAGATTTCAGGAGTCTCTTTCAGACCTGTTCCAGCTGTATTAAAATCACAAGTTACAGAATTTTTTTGGACTTACAACTTAAAGAGTAACACATAGGAACATATATGTTATTTTTATTCTTTTTTCTCTAAGCATTTATGTCCGGATTTGTAACAAAATTTACAATCAAAGAATATTAATTTAAACTTATCTACATTCAAATTTATCTACATTCTGCATTCTTTTTGTAAGTGTATTCATCATAATGGATTAATACAAAAATATGCTCTTCTTACTATATAATATTGACTGTACTCTTTGTTGGCCAAAGGTACCTCCAATACAATTAGAATTGAAATAAAAATAACATGTGGATCCTTCTTGCTTCCTTCAATCAATTTCTTAGCACTGAAATTGTGTGAGTTCAATGCCTGAGTGGGCATTTGCTTGGGAGTTGGACTAGATGATCCTTGTGGGTCCCTTCCAACTCAGAATAACCTGTAACCTGTGAAATGGCTAAAAAGGTATAGATTAGTGTAGCAGCCTCATAACATCTGGACACGACTTGGGATTGGCACTGGTTAAGCCACATCTAGAGTGCTGTGTCCAGATCCTGGCGTCTCAATTTAGGAAGGGTATTGAGGTATCGGAGCATGTTTGAAGAAGGACCACGATGGTGAAGGGACTGGAGCACAAGTACTATGGGGAGCAACTGGGCAAGCTGGGGTTGTTTAGCCTAGAGAAGAGAAGGCTCAGAGGAGACCTTATCACTTTCTACAACTGCCTGAGAGATTTTAGCCAGGAGAGGGTGGATCTCTACTCTCAGGCAACCAACAACAGAATAAGAGGGCAGTCCTTAGCTGCACCAGGGGACATTTAGGTTAGACATTTGCACAAACCAAGTATGTGTTTGTATAAAACTTGTTCCTCCAGTTATTGCTAGCTGTAGCTCTGAGTTGTTTTGAGAACAGAAAGGAGAACTGCTAGTGTCAATAACTTTCTTGGCACTGACAGGTCTTTGGGCTGGTAGAATGTCAACGAGCATGCTATACATAGTCACCTCTGTCAGTTAATTGCAAACCTGGTCTATAAAAGACTTATAAAGATTTTCCTTAGGAAACATATATAGGCTTTCCAGGATTTAAGAAATATTGACTGTAAATAACATCAGCTGCAGTAAGTTTCTTGTAATGAATCCATAACTTTTAAGACCAAATTGTGTTTGCAAGTGAAGATGGTTTCTCAAAGTGATAGCTTATTTTTTTAATTACTTTTTCTACCTTATAAAATGTCCTATGTAAGAATATCACGTAAAATACGGAAGACCCCCGTTTATCTGCGGTTCACGTCTCCGCAGTTTCAATACTTGGCTGTTTATATTTCAGAGAAAAGTGGTGCCACGTGCATGTGCAGAAAATGCCTTGAAGGCAGACAGCTCGTGAATATGTAAATGAGCTCATGAATATGTAAATACATCCCTGGGCGCCATCAGGGGTGATGAGGGGGGTGGGAATTGAGATCAACACGCTGTGTGGCCTGTCCCATCCAGGATGCATTTAATGTAAATGTGCATTTTTGTGTGGCTGGCATTGCTCTCTACTGGGCTGAAGGAGGGGGCTGCCACTGTGTGTGTCTGTGCATAAGAGCAGGAGCGGGAGTCACCATCATCCCATCCCCTCCGGGTGGGTGCCCCTGCTGCCCTGTGTGTGTCTGTGCTGGGGCAGGCAGCTCAAGTTCTTGTTGTTCCCAGTTGCAAGCCCAGACACTAAGGTTGGAGAAAAAAGTAAAAAAAAGAAGGGAAAAAAAAAAGTCAGTTTAATTATTGCAGCATCCCATCCTAGTCCAGTCACATCCCATGCCATGCCATCCCATCCCATCCCACAGTGGTGAAGGGGAGGAGCCAGGAAGGAATGGCACAGCCTGATCCAGTCCCGATCCTGTTCTGGTCTAGGTCCCATCCTGTCCCGTCCCACCCTATCCTGCTGTGGCAAGGAAGGGGAGTCTGGAAAGGAGCTGAGAGTGGTGCAGCCCGGTGTGGCCCAGCTGTCACAGCATCCAGTCCCTGAGGAGGTGGAGGGCAATGGGTGGGGCTTAATTGCATGTTCACTGCCTTCACGAATCGTGGCCTTCATGTCCCGGGCCCAGACCTGTGGGCCCACAATATCTGTGGGTTCACTGTATTGTTTTCAGCACAATAAAAGCAAGTAATTGCATTAGAATCTGAACTGTATGTACATAATATGTTTTTGTTAATAATGCCTTTAAGCCAGCTTTAGCACTATCTGCTGTAAATTGAGTGTTCCTTCACTGCTGATGCAGTCTAAATAGGTAATCTGTTCAAGGATCTGCTTTCTTCCACCGAGACTAGTTCTTTCCCTTTTTTGACGTACTTGGTAGTTCCATGGTTTTCCTCTCTGTCTCAGGAGGTTCTCTGAGATGTGAAAGAATAAGCATGTGGCATGAAGTGTAACCAAAATATTTCTTGTATCTTGCCCTGAAGGTGACCAGCTCTTCCTCACATGATCACAACAGCAGCGGCATCTGTCATTGAACAGGCACAAGCGGGAGAGGCAGTCATATGAATAGTAGTTCTTTTTTCCCATCAGGATAATAGCGGGGGGAAAAAAGTCTCTGAGTTA
The DNA here is from genome assembly GCA_013390025.1 of Pitta sordida. Lineage (NCBI taxonomy): Eukaryota > Metazoa > Chordata > Aves > Passeriformes > Pittidae > Pitta > Pitta sordida. Next base: position 22,256 of record WEKX01028926.1, read on the forward strand.
GGCTAATATCAAGACCATATCTTTGACCTTGATGGCTCAAATATCCAAGGATGCTCTTGTCAGCCAGTGATTGTTAGGGGTCTGTAGTGTGCATCAGTAGCCACCTCTTTTTGGGTCTTGATGGTTGCATTCCCCAGGACAGTCATACCTCAGTGCATTGTAACTTCTCCATTGTGACCTCACTGAATTGCAAAAAGTATTCCCTACGAATCTGCCTCAGTGATTCACATAATCATTAGCGGAGCTTCCTGTTCAAAGCATGGTCAGTGCCTCTGCTTTACTGAGGGGAGGTGCCAGCGCTCCCTGTGGAGCAGGACTGGCCCCACCCAGCAGGGAGGGTGTGCGATGCCTCCTGCTTGCTCTGACAGCCACAGATCTTATGAGCGCTGGAGGTTCCATGGCGTTTATAGTCCTGCGACACCATGCCACAGTCTCTGCCTGGCTCCTGTGTGTCTCCATGCCTACTATGGAAGGCTTGCGCTGCGGCATGCCTCAGGGTGCAATGGGGCATTTTAGTCCCGTGCCAGGAAGCATCAGTGCTGCCCGCTCGCGGCATGCCCCGGCCGGCTGCTGAAACCCAGCGTAGCACCACCACACATATGGCCAGCACTGCCACTACTGCACTCGGGACTAAAGGATGTACATATCGTAGCCGCCACAGTTAAAGGGAAAGAAACTCCAACACTGATGCCACCCCCCACCATAAGAGGCCCTGGGTGTCGCAGTGTTGACAAGTAAAGGTTTCCCAGGCTCCAAGAGCACACTGGTGGCACGGACCTGCACCAAACTGAACTTGGGGACACTCACTGACCCCCTTCCCCACCATGGCCCCAGAGCTTCTTCACTGAGGAGGCAGTGCAAGCATGCTGGTAGCAGCAGCCTGATGGTGGCTGCAGAAGCAGCAGCATGGGTGAAGAGAAACCCAGGGATTCTCTGGGGGTCCCCTGAGGCAGAGAGGGCTCAGAAACGCTTCCCTTTGCTCCCCTGTGCTGTGAGAGTCTGTGGGGAGGAGCAGAAAACACTCCCCATTACTCCTGATTGGCTGGGGGTGGAGCAGTGGACATGGCCTGCATGCATATTAATGACCTGCAAATTTTTGCGGATTTGACAGTTTGTGACACCCCCGGGAGACCCGTACCTTGCAAATTCAGAAGTATAACTGTATATTGTGTTAGAGTTATAACAGCTGAACCCAGAGGATGCAAAGCTATGTACCTGATACTGCTCACATACTTTCAGATCAGTATCTATATTCTGCACAAATACCTTAGATATTTACAGCTCTGTATGAGAGCATCTCCCTATTACTTCAGGATTCTATATTCTTCAACTACCAATTTCCTTTACTCCTTTTCAAATTTTCCCCCTATTCCTGAGGGAAAATTTCTTTGCAAGGAAAAGAGAAAATCTGCAAAAAATCTGGATACGAAATCTTAAATCACATCAAGTTATGACCCAGGCTAAATTTCTCTGAGAAGGGCTTTAGATTCCATAACTTGAATTCAAAGCAGCTCTGCAGCCAGCATGCAAACTTGGATTTCCCTGTTGTTAACGTATGAAAGATATTGGTCATATTAGTTTGGCCTAGAACAAGCTGACTGCTATCTTTAAAATTACTTAACTCATTCAATTTTTGAAAAGGAACATTGCTGTGAGGCAAGGAGTGGACTTTTGCCCCTGCTTTTATTCATCCAATTTATTCATTAGGTATCTCATGCCGGAGGAAAAGACTTCAGTTAAGTTACTAAAAACTCAGAGAACACTGATAACTGTAATATAAACAAATAACATCTCAAAATCCCATTGTTTTTGTGTTTAAAATGTACAGGAATATTTTTTTTTACGAAATTGTAGATTACTTGGGTCCATTTGAAATTTTCTTAAATCCTGTTTTCCTTACATCCTGAATTCATACCACTTTTGCAGTGAAGAGTAGAAAGTTTTGCTAAATTTGGTAAACCTATGGACAATTTTCTCAATAACACTTCATGTCTTTGAGCAATAACAAGGATTCATATGTATATTTGTCTGTATTTGTAGTTTGCATTTACGCAGATTAACTACTTCAAAACAGCTATTGTCTAGGCACACATTTCCATTAATCCAAATTTCTGACTTGTAGATAATGACAATTTTTCTGGGATTCCACTGCACATCTCATAGCATTGTTGGTGGAAAGATCTGATTTTATAAATTTTATGTACTAAATCCTGTTTAGCCCTCTAGTAGAAAGCTCTAATGAACATTAATTCCCCTCCAAAGATAGAGACCATTGATTTATTACAGATAAATAATTTCTGATATTAACATGTCTTCTTCAGAGTAATAGCTAAACTATCTTATTCCAGCTAGAAAGTAAGTTCCTGAAAGCAGCAACAGCACTGTGGAATTTGCATTACTCTGCTATGCTCTGGTTCAGTGAAAGTTGATGGAGGGGAAGATAGCTCACAAGTACTGCATGAGAGACTGACTGTGTGTTCTTGGTAAATAACATGACAAGACCTATAGGATTTCACTGTGCTTTCAGTGAGCAGTGTCTGCCTAGTTTTCTGCTGAAAGGAAGTACCATCATGAAATTCTGCCAGATCTGATGTTGATTGTGTAGCAGAATGATTTATCCAACATTTGAACAAAATCTTGTTCAAATGTAGAAGCTTGTCATGAGTTTGGGATAACTTTCTGGTTCTGGGGGCACCTGTTTTCTGCTGAAAATTCTTTTCATTTCTCTGTTTTGGGTAGGGGAGGGAGGTGGTGACTTCTCGTGTCCCCTGGGCCCTCTGGGGGCCGGGGCCACTGCAATTGTCCACAGCTCAGGACCCAGCAGTGAGGTGACGGAGCTGGAACCACCACAGGCTGGTGGCAGTGCAGCGGCGGCTTATGTGTGTCTGGCAGCCCTGCCGCTCCCAACATGTGGCTCTACAGTCCTGGCGGTGGTGTGGTTGGAGCTGGACCGCAAACCACATGGCCATACATGGGCTGGCTGCCTGTTTCACTTCTTGCTGGAAGTGACTGTAAACTACAGTCGGTCCTTGAATACCACAGTCCTGTGGGTATTGTTGCCCCTCCGCAAAGCCCTCTGTTTGTGTAGAATGACAGCTCATTAATATGCAAATTTGCCCCTCACCCTCACACCACCCCCCCGTGCTCTGGCACAGTTTCAGGATTGCCTTGCTGTGTGTTGGTGTTTGTGTTGGTACTTCTGGGTGCCCGCGGGCACCACACGCTGGGATAAATCCCTTTTCCACTTGACTGGGGACACTGGTGCAGGGAGCCATCTGTACCTCTGTACTGTTGTCTCTCCGGATGGGTAGACCTGGTCTCTCTATACCCAGGGTAGACGTCTACCCCAAGAAAGTCTTGGACACCATGTCTAACCTGAGAGTGTGTAAATCTTCCATAACTACACGAAACCTCTTTGCCACAAAGCCTCCTTGCTCAGAGAGGAGTGGAGTGGGCATGTTGCTGGGGGGACCTCACGTGGTCAGCTTCCTCTGAGTAGAGTGGAGCAGAGCAGGGCAGGTGCCACTCGAGTGGACCTGCTGCAACCGCCTCCCGGCGCATGAAGCAGGGCAGACAAGGTGTGGCGCGGGCAGCGTAGTGCACCCGTGGTCCATGTGGCATGGTATGGGGTTGATTTGAATATTCATGACTGTCTAATTTGAATATTCATGACTGTCAGTTTGCGCAGTCGCAGTTACTAAATGGGCCTCCTTGAGTGCTGAAAAATCACGTCACGTAGAGGTGAAGCCACTATCTGGAAGGCACGATGTGGAGAGGGCTTACTGTATTTCATGTTTCCGGCTGCAGCAACCCTACTCAGTTGCTGAATGGTGAGAGAGAGAGAGTGGAAGCTGAGCTAGGGTGGAGAGGCTTTTTAAACCTTTTTAAACGTGCAGCAGGCTCGCCCTCTGGTTTCTTCCCTTACTGATGAGGAAAGCTGGACATAGACTCTGCGCAGCTCTTCCCTACCAGCAGCCACAGCAGCCACGTGACAGCTTCCAGCAGGATTCTTGGCACACTCTATCCTTTCCACATCACACTCATCCTTCCACATCCCCAGCAGGGAAGGGCAGTCAAGAGACCATTTTCCTTTCTTCCCTCCTCAGTTGTTTTGTTTTCTTCCCTTCCTTTTTTTCCATTTTATTTTTTTTCCTTCCTGCTTTCCCCCTCTCTCCCTCTCTTCCCAGTTGCAAGCAAGTGGGAAATACCTAAATAGATAGATAGATAGATAGATAGATAGATAGATAGATAGATAGATAGACAGACAGACAGACAGACAGACAGATAGATAGATAGATAGATAGATAGATAGATAGATAGATAGATAGATAGATAGATAGATAGATAAATAAAAGTTTATTTTTTCTCCTCAATCCATCCTGCCTTGTGGTTTATTTTATATGTTCCTAAAAATAAACCATAACTGTCTTTGATAAAACAAAGACAAGGGTATTATGCAGACTGACCATCCAAATTTTTGCAAGTGGACTGGGAAATACAGTTGGATCTCCTATATTGCGGGCCCACAGTCTTAATCGGGTTCTGTGAAGCCCTACTTCAGCTTTGAATGGCAGCTCATTAATACGCAAATTTGCCCCACACCCTCACGCGGCTCTGGCACTGTTTCGGCACTGTGTTGCTGTGTATCAGTGTTTGTGTTGACCCTTCCCAGTGCCCGCAGCCACCCCACACTGGGAAAAAACCCTTATCAGCTTGATCAGGGACACAGTTTCATAACTGCACGGTAGTGGCTTTGGGGGAATGGCCCTGCTGCCGCCGTCGCTGCCTCAGCGGCAGGTCATGCATGTGCAGTTGTGAAAAGGGGCCTCCTTCATCGCTAACAAATCATGCCGCTAAAATCTGAACCTGCAATATGAGTGGCGCGAAGTGCAAGAGGGATGACTGTATTTCAAGATGAGTTAGTCCTTTGTGTACAGTGGTAACATCACAGTTCTGTGCTTCAGGGTTGTAGTGAATGTGGCTGTTACAGGAAAAGCTGAGATCCCTTATCAGCATTAGTGTCATTGACAGACTGTCACTCCTAGAAAGCACACAGAAGAGTCACTGCTATATCTGGAAGCACTGTCTTGGGTGACTATGTCAGTTCTTGCATAGGCATACTGGAAGCACATTATAGGTAGAAACTGGAGCACATAAAAACATAAGGTATTCCATACATAAGTGATGGCATGACACAGTATTGTCTGCCTTGACAAACCACTGGCTTCAGCCTTCAGCTGGCAGGACAGAGTTCTACGCACCTGCTACCTCTCTTCACTGTTCCCATGCTATCCACCACGAAGTCCAAGGGCATGTTCTATTCTGACAGATCTGCCTAGAACAAACTGTTGACTAGGTATTAAAATCCACTGGTTTTTTGCTATTTGCATTATTATTTCTTTTGAATTAAATCATTGCCAAACTAGTTTCTTTTTTCATAATTAGCAATATTTTTCATGCTTAATTTTAAATAAAATAATTATTTTTTGCTTACAGATGAAAGTGGTGGTAAGACAATGTTGGCCCAGCTAAGAGGCAGTACTGACTGTTTCATTTTGGGACAAAAGGCACTCAGGTTTTAATATAGAACCAGTTTACTTTCTTTCAAATCACAGTTGCTTATTCCATTTCTGCTAGTGATAGTGATAACATTCCTAAGACAACCTCTTATTGGGATTGCCAGTAAACAGCAATTCATGGAAAAAAAATCACAATTTTATTGAGGGCTAGTATGACATAACTGTGAGAGACAATGCTATGAATTTAGATATACAGTTGGGTCTCCTATATGACGCACCCGCAGTCTTAAGTCGGACCCGCGCAGCCTGACTTCTATATTGAATGGCGGCCGTGCTGCTGCTGCCGCCCATGCCCCCCACCCACGACCCTGCCACCTCCCGTGCTGCCCCCAATGCAGCCCGAGCCCCCACCGCCAACCGTTCTGCCGCCTGGGCCGGGGCCATGGCGGCAGCAGGTCACGCATCCGCAGTTGCAAAAAGGGGCCTGCTTCATCGCTAAAAAATCATGCTGCTAAGATCTGAAGCCGCAATATGGGGGGTGCGAAGTGCAAGAGGGACGACTGTAATACTAGCTGCTTTTTAAATACTTCATCTGAACACCTTTGTTTTAGAGGAGTGGGCCCATGTTGAAAGCAAAAAGGATGTACTAAACCACATCATTTTTATGAATTTTATTGAGAGGGCATGTTAATTTAGAATTAAATATGTGCAACACTGATTAAAGTTAGTATTATTGTCTGATATTAATTAGTAATTATTAATGCAAGAAATAAATCAAGATAATAATTAAAATTAAATCAATAAATCAGTAGTGTCATATTATCAAGTCACCAAATTAATACCACTATTTAAATTTAACCTTTAATCATGAAATTGGCAGAAGAAATAAGCATTTGGGGTTTTTTTTCTTTAGCTCTGCCTTAGTACCTGATGGAAAAGATATTTTCTTTCACTTGAGTCTCAACTAGTGCTCCTGCTTGGAAATGAGCACTGATCTGCCAATGAATTCTTAAAATGGAACATTAACCCAGACAAGCATTGAACTTAGTTTTGCCAGGTTTTGAGAATTTTAGAGACTAAAGTGTTTCTTTTACCACTCACTGTTACTAGTTAGAACTGATAGCTGCTAAAATAATAACTTTACTTCTTTAGTTCAATTTCCTCTACACATGAAAATACAAAATTAGATACTTCTAAATATAATAGCTGCTTGGTTTCTCTGTGAAAACAACTAAGAATGATGGACTTCACAATTTGAGCGTTTAGTGTTCTGTAGAACTCTTTTCATTCCATGCATTTGCCCTAGCTTGTAAAAACCCTGACCACACACAAAGAGAGCAAAATAATATCTCTCCCCCAATAAAAGAAGCGACTACCTAATTTTCCTGATCTCTCTGCTTTATGTGATAATTTATTACAAATGTAATTGTTTATTATGATTCATCTTCCATGTGGTGATGGACTAAATATAGCAAATTACTTTCTTTCACCCCTTCTTCCTTTCACCCCTTCTTCCTTTCACCCCTTCTTCCTTTGGAGATCTTGTCAAGATAATAAAAGAATACCTCTTTATGATGTGGTCTTAACTGTTATAGAAAACATGTTTTATATTATAGAGGAATTTTCTATGGGACTTTGGGACTAAGCAGGAGGTTTGTGAATTTTAGATATGGTCTGTCCCAAACCCCCCACCCGAAGTAATCTTTGGTCTTTGCATCAGTTAGTTAAGTTCCACTCAAGAATTATAAGTAACGCACAAACCCCATTATCAAACATTTGTGGTGGTTGCACTGGGGGCTGGATGCCAGGGACTCACCACCAGCTGCTCTCTCACTTCTTCCCCATCCATACTAACAGGGGAGAGAGGAGCATTAAAAAAAAAGTAGGGTTTTGCTACAGCAGTAGTGAGGACTACTAGAAAACTCTCACTGTCACAGGCAGAACAATCTCCAAGGTGGGGATATAAAGAATTTATTTCTAAAAAGATCAGAGCTTAAAGTACCATCTTTAAGGCAACCTTCTCCACCACCCTATATTCCCTCTTCCTCCAGGAGGCAGGGGGGGACAAAAGTAGGCAAAACCAACGTTGTTGTTGTTTCTCTGCCGCTGCTCATGGGATGATACCATTCCTCTGCATTCCATGGGGTGCCTCCTACAGGAGAAAGACTTTTGTGACCCTCTCCAGCGTGAGTCAAATCCCAGGGGAAACAGCTCTTCCAAACACTGCTGCCCGTGGGTCACTCCACAGGGCACAGTCCTTCAGTACTAGCTTCTCTAGCGTGGATCCCTCACAGAGGAACAGATCCTACCAGGTGGAGTTCTGCTCCAGCGTGGACTCTCCTCTCCATGGGCCAAAGGTCTCTCCTGGGACCCCGCTGTGATGTGGGCTCCACGGGCTGCAGCCTCCTTCCAGCATCCACCTGCTCCAGCATGGGATCCCCTCTCCATGGGCTACAGGTGGATCTCTGTATCCCTGAGAGATTTCCATGGGCTGCAGGGTGACAGCCTGCTTCACCATGGTCATCACCATGGGCTTCAGGGAGATGCCATGGGCTGCAGGGAGACCTCCTTCCCCTCCTTCAGCCCTGGCCTTGGTACCTGCATTTGCTGTTTCATCTTCTCACTGCTCTTCTCTGGCGGTCATGATTATCTTCTTCTTCCTAACATTTTTTCCTTCTTAAATATGTTATCACAGAGGCATCTCTATCACTCCTGATTGGCTGGGCCTTGGCCAGCAGCGAGCTGGCCAGAACTGGCTGGCATTGGCTCCGCCAGATATGAGGGAGGCTTCTAGCAACTTTTTGAAGAAAAGCCTCCCCCATACTACCAGAAACCCAGACACAGAAAAACCTAATACAACATTATAATAGGCGTAGTAGAAATACTGGAACCAATCCTCTATTTAGTCTATAAAGCACGGTCCCACTCTTGGCAGCTGTAGGAATTTCTGGCAATCATCAACATCTGGTTAAGCAAGATCGAATTCCTTAGTTCACAGGTTCACAGGATATTTCAAGTTGGAAGGGATACACAAGGATCATCTAGTCCAATTCCCAAGCAAACGCCCACCCAGGGATTGAACCCACAACCCTGGAGAGATGGGCACCTCGGTCCATCCATCCAAGCCTCCGATTGTCTAGGCCATGTCACTGAGTTCCTCATCCAGTCTTTTCTTAAACACCTCCAGGGATGGTGACTCCACCACCTCCCTGGGCAGGCCATTCCAACGAGATCACTCTCTCTGTGAAAAACCTCTTCCTAACATCCAATCTAAACCTCCCCTGTTGTAGCTTAAAGCCATGTCCTCTTATTCTGGTGTCGTCAGCCTGAGAGGAGAGATTTACACCCACCGGACTGCAACCTTCCTTCAGGTAGTTGTAAACAGCAATCAGGTCACCTCTGAGTCTCCTCTTCTCCAGGCTGAACAGTCCCAGTTCCTGCAGTCACTCCNCACCGTTTACCAACACTCTCTGAGCTCGTCCATCCAACCTATTCCTAACCCAATGCAGAATTCTCCTATCCAGTCCATGCTCTAAGAGTCTCTCCTGAAGCTTACCTTGGTAAACCGTGTCAAAGGCTTTGCTAAGATCCAAGTACACAACATCCACAGCCTTTCTATCGTCAACCAGGCGAGTCACCAGTTCATAAAAGGAGATCAGGTTGGTCAGGCAGGCCCTACCTCTCCTTACTTCCTTGCATCAATATGTGGGTTCACTCAAGACAAAAATGTATGGATTGCTCCAGTCACTTTTAACCTAATCACACACAGCTGTTTTTATCTCTGTATGGTAGTCTTCCATTTACTGTAAAGCAAACTTCTCCCATGCTGTTGTCAAATATGGGCTACTCTGACTGACACAGCAATACAACTGTGTCAAGCTACTGCCAGAATGCTAATCCGAAAGTGAACTAGTTTTCTATTGTATGGATGTAAATCAGTAGCATCTGTGAAAAGCCTACAGGTGAAACATAATAATACAATGATGAAACTTCGTGGTAGCATACAGGTTTCCTCAGTTCCCTGCTGTCAGTTCAGACCTTTAGGGCTTAATAGCTTTATAAACCTTGTAAACAGGAAAGAGCCATTGATCTGAAAGAATTCAGGCATGCACTGAAGGGGTAGAATTGTGTCTCCACAGACTACTCACTCTTTTTTTGTTGTCTCTGAATCACCGTGATATGCTGAGAATTAGATCAGCCTCTTACAATGCTCACCTCTACTGGCTAAAATCTGCACATTCCTCAGTCTGAGGGTGTGGCAGGGCATGCAGGTGGGGATGGACAGTTGGCTGGGGATTGTTGTGCACTTACTCAATTTCTGTTTGCAGAATCTAGTGTACTCTCTCGTCTGTATGCACTAGGAATGGCCCACTGCCCAAGATAATTTACTTGCATGGGCTCGGATATGAACTGCCAACTGCCATGTTTGGCACATGAAAACAGCAATTCTGAGCTTACTGCAAAAGAACTGAATCAGTGTGTGGTTGCTTTCAGAGATAATATAGAAGGCTTGAGTTATAAAGTATCTGACATTCTCTGCTTACTCTACAAATACAGAAACAGATTTTCCAACATTTAATACTGACAACTGTGGGAAAAAAGTTCTAGATATGTTCTTCAGCAAAAAGGGAAATTAATGAAGAAAAAAGGACTGTATAGACATAAATATTTTCGTCCTGCTAGGAAATCATTCTCCTTGTTAGAGAATTAACAAGCACAGTTTTTCAGGAATTATTTAAGACATTTCTAGTGAAGGCTTCAAACAATAGTGTTTAATAAATGGATTTAGTGTGTTATGTTGCATCTTGTCCTTTGGTTCCCTTAAGGTAGTGGTCTCTGTACTTGTTCTGTGAGCTGTTCTGTTTAGCCCTGGAGATCACCAAAGAATGAAAGTAATGGGTTGACCCAAAACCAGAGTGGCTTATTATTATACTTATGCACAGACACACAGAGATGGCCAAATACTAATACACAAACAGTTAAAATAAGGAAAATGAGGATTTTTTTTCTTTCATCACATAAAAATATGTGGAAGTAGCAAATAGAAAAAAATGAAGTACAACATTTTCAAAATAGTTATGTAAGTCTAAAATTATCAAACTCTGCATTACTCTCTGGAGTTTCTGATCTTTAAGAGAGTACATTCAATTTTATCAAATTATATTTTTCTGAGAAATTCCTTCATCAGCTTTCAAGTTTCTATGGTTTACTTATAGAAAACAGTTGACAATAAATATTGGCAGGTTGGATTCTTACACTAAGGTGACATCTGCGAATGAGATTTCAAACATATTTGGCAAAATAGAAAGCACAGTACCAAATAAACATCATATATTTGACTTATGATACGGTTTATTGTAACTACAGTGTAGGTCCTCCGGTCTTAACTATACAGAAAAAAACACATTTTGAAGGGTACTGCAGCTTATATTTCCATTCAATGGGTTTCCTTCCCAGGGTGGCAACATTTCATTTATTTTTCTCTAAATGGATGAAAGTGCTGAGAGTTTTATGTCGTTGCCTCAACATGCTCTACTGACTTTTTATGCTGTCATTTTGAACACTGGATGAAATGCACTGTATTTGCCAAATTTCTAATGGTAGCTTTCCTTTCATGAGGAACTGACATATGTTTATATTATTTTATTAGTGTTTAGAGAATATCATCTGTTTGACTAAAAGTTCAAAAGGAACCCGCAAAGCAGAGGATAATTCCGTAAGACAAAAAATCCCCTGAGCTCTCAATTTTGAGTCGAGTTGGGTAGAAAATGTGGAATACAGGCCTTTTCCCTTTATACCAACAATCCTGTAACATTTTGTTTCTTCTTCAGATGTAATGGTTTGCTTCTGACTTATATTTCTCTTTGACAGTCTATTTTTTAATGCCATGTGTATTTGTTTTTTATTTGTTTTTATAAAGTGCTTCCAGTGAGGACATACTTCATAAAAAGCACATTTAATATGTACAATTACTTCAATCAGTGCTTAAAGAATTTGTTTTAAAACAAAATATACTCACAATAAAATAGAAAAAACAAATCCAAATCTCTAAATCAGAACAAAGAAAAGATTAAGTGATTATATTCCAGATTAAGTAGAAAGATGTCTAAGTGGAAAGAAATACTGTAAGTTACTTAAATCACTAAAAGGCTCAGTGAGGAAGTTGTCCATGGTTTTGGTTAAACACACATCCTATTTTTCACTCGTCTGGAGTTCTGTTTTGCCCATGTGAAAATGCAGACTGGAGAAATCCTGCTGATATTTTATGAGAAAGGATAACTATGCCTTCATATCTATGCCTGCGTAATCATAATATTGACTGTAGTGTAGTTATTAGTGGTAACTTAATTATGTTAGGAGGTGGAGGCTGTATATAGCTGGAAATCTTGGAGGAAATATTACACTGAGAATGTCAAGTATAAAACTGGTGTGGGTCACTTTGTAAAGGAAACCCTGACCTTTCCTAGGAGTGTTTTGGTGTGCCAAGCTACAAGACCAGGTAGAACCTTTTGCTGTTTTGGGGTTCTTGCTGCTGTTCACTTGTGAGATACAGTCTGAATCTGGAGATAAATACTCATAAGAAGATATTTTCCCCTCTCTATAATGCAAATTCTTAAAATGCCACACAGTGGTCCTCTGTAGGATATATAAATACGTGCCTATCTATGAAATTATTCTTGCCTTTGTCAAAGAATCTCAGCTAATTCCAGGAAAGTTCTCATATTTTTCACTTAAGAAAAGCACATTGCTACCCCTAACAAACTGGCTGCGATCATTCATCAAAGGCTGATTTCCTACAAAATATTTTCTTACTTCATGTTTTAATTTACATTGGTGCAATTGTAAATTCTATAAATTACAAAAAAATACTAGAATTATAGAAACTATTAAAATACAGGAAAAAAAACACATGTTCTCAGGCTGCTGCTGCCGTTTGAAGAATCAGATAATTAAAAATTTAAAATTTGAGCTGCATGTCTGGCACATCCTTACTTGTTCATCTACAATGTACTGTGAAAAAGAAATGAAAAATACTGTGTGTAGGAAGATCAGCAGTGCAAGAATGGGAGATCTAACAATTGACTTATCTCTTCAGCAAGTCATAAGAAAGATTCCAGTGACACTGTAGAAAAAAACAGAGATTAAAACAAAACAAAAACCAAATTGAAACAAACAAAAAAACAACCATAGGAGCAAAATCAAAAATGTCTGTGGCATTCAATTACTGGATACCTCAGAGAATCATATATTTGCCGGTTCTTTAGGGATTTAAAGATGAAGAGGAAAATGAAACCTTGAAATGAGACAACAAAATTGAAGAAATTCTCACTGGATGACTTGCATCATGTCTGGTGCATATTTTATCAGCAATATGGTCGAGGAATCCTTATTTTTCTGATAGACAGAGTAACACTAAATGACTCTCTTAGAGATATCCAAGGCTGCGTTGATAATTTTGGGAGGAGTCAAGCCTGACAGAAGTATATTTGGCCTCATCATAGAACTAAAGGACTTAGCTTATACAAAAGCAAAAGTCCAATTGACTGATGCTGAGGATGACAACATTTTCATATTGAAGCTGCAGTAGTTTTGATGCATTTTCTTTTTTGTTTCCTGGCTGGATTGCCATGTCAGCAAAAAAGATCTATATCTTGGAAATGGTTCTCAGAGACATGGATCTGACTGCAAAGAGTGAACCTTGTATCAGGATTACCTTGTATAAGTGCTGTTATCTTTTAGCAATGTTAATCACTCCTGCTTTGGGAAGAACATAACGGGAACTAATCGTCACTTGATAAGTGATTCCCATAAAATGAATGCAGGTATTTGGATAACTTTTTTGCGCAAATGAACAGTCTTGAATTCAGTTTGCCATGGAATTTCTGGCTATAAGAATCTAAGTAAATAAATCATCCACAATTCTACAGGAAACATAGTATCTACACCTTGCATGCAACGTTCAAGTATCAATGAAAAGCTGCAATCGTACAAAAAACCACCTCCAACATTCCCAGAATGATGCTTGTGATTCAAGGTGCAAACAACCATGGTATGCTCAGCCTATTCTTAGTCTTAGTAAAACATGGTGCACTTTTCTCATTACATAGAACTTCCTGTAACTAAATCAGAGAGTACATTTATAAAATATGTGTTTTCACAAGAAACAAGGGGGATGAATTTTTAGCTTGAGCATCTAAAAATTGGAAAACCTGCACAACTTAGGCTTTTTTTATTATTAGTGGAGAGAAAAAAAATTGTGTCCTGTTATCAGAGTTAAAAAAAGGGCACATTAATACGTATTTGATAGTGTCTGTTTTCCTATCATGATTATAAAGTATCCCACAGAAATTAGTTCAGGCATAATATCTCACCTTCAGATATCTTAAGTTTGACGATATGATCCCACTCTACAGGTCCTCCACCACGGACTTTGTAGTATGCGATTGGTAAACGGAAAACGTGATTTTATGTTTTCATTACACTGGTAGCCATACTTCATATGGGTATCTAATTTTCCTCATTTTGATGCTATTCATTCGTTAATTTCATTTAAATTTCATTATGGATTCATATTTTAGTTGTTTCAAAACCATATATATTGTTAATTTACTACTTCACTATAAAATTAAGTTTAGACTAATTCTTCATAAACATCAAAAAATATAATAATTTAAATAGAACTGGCCTATGCTATGACTTCACTTTCTATAAAATCATTGAAAGCACATATTTTATGCAAATTGTATATTTTAAACACTTTCATTGATTTTTGCATTACCACTACTAATGATAACCTGAATGTGTCGTATTGAAAGTGTCTAATTGGTTTGTGTGCTAGAGAAATACTTCTAGTCAGCTACCTGTCAGCCTGACCTCAGTCCCGGACAAAGTCATGGAACAGGTAGTCCTGTGTGCTATTACGCAGCAACTGCAAAACAACCATGACATTAGAACTAGTCAGCATGGATTTCAGAGAGGCAGGTCTTGCCTGACCCACATAATCTCCTTTTATGATCTGGTGACTCGCCTGGTTGACGATAAATAGGCCGTGGATGTTGTGTACTTGAATCTTAGCAAAGCCTTTGACATGGTTTCCCAAGGTAAGGTTCAGGAGAAACTCTTAGAGCATGGACTGGATAGAAGCATTTTATGTAGTGTTAGGAACTGGTTGGATGGACGAGCTCAGAGAGTGTTGGTGAATGGTGCCACATCCAGCTGGCAGCCAGTCACTCGTGGAGTCCCACAGGGATCAGTGTTAATAGGCCCGGCACTGTTCAACATCTTTATTGACGATATGGACGAGAGAATTGAGTCCACCATCAGCAA
>WEKX01028926.1:38064-77738 GCA_013390025.1 Pitta sordida
GTGACATGATCTAGGCAATGGGAGGCTCGGATGGATGGAGCACAGTGCCCATGGCTCCAGGGTTGTGGGTTCAATCCCTGGGTGGGCGTTCACTTGGGAGTTGGATTAGATGATCCTTGTGGGTCCCTTCCAACTCAGAATAACCTGTGAACCTGTGGTGATACTCTCAGGCACATCATGTGACTCTTGGGGATGGCCCTGTGCATTACCAAGTGTTGTACTTGACGATCCTGTGGATCCCTTCCAACTCAGCATATTCTGCAATAGTACATATTACGTATTTCCAATATTTTACTTGCTCTTTTGTATTTTTCTGAGAAACTATGGGCATATGTCAAGTTCTTAGTCATCTATGCAACTGTAGAAATAATTCAGCATCAATCAGACTTGAAAATTGAGTTAAAGTTGGCAATTTTATTTTTCTGTGCAGTGATTAAATATTTAATATTTCCTCTTGTCCTTCAGGGAATAAATTTAAGAAAAATTACTTCCTCTCTAAATGATCTCACTTCTACCAAGTGCCCCAAGTAAGCCTTTTCTGTGATTTATTATGCTTAGTTCTACACTGCTTTTACCTGCTCTGTCAGGAGACAGCAATCAGGCTCATCCAGATGTTTTTGCATCTTTACCTGCTTGGTAAGTACCCTTTGTGATAAATTTCAAAATAGGCCTTTTGCATTTGAGGTCTTAGGTGTGTGTCAAAAAGTGAAGTGCTATAATATTTTAACAAAATATTTAAATTTAAATGTAAATATGTACAATTATTCCTAAGTTGTTTTAAGTGCAAGAAAAAACAAAGAATAGAAAATGAATGAGAAAAAATACTTTTAACACTATGGACATATTGCGGCTTCAGATCTTAGTTGGCATGAGTTTTTAGCAATGTAGAAGAGCCGTTTCACAACTGCACATGCACGACTGGCTGTGGCGGCACGGGTGGCGGTGGGGGCTCGGGTGGCATCGGGAGTGGTACGGGTGGCGGCAGCAGTGAGGCTGCCATTCAACGCGGAAGTCGGGCTACGCGGATCTGGATTAAGACCGTGGGTGCGTGATATAGGAGACCCGACTGTATATGCATTTTACAATTCATTTATAGGCCCAGTTCTGAGTAACATTAGTCTATTTTTATTAACATTAGCATTCTGAAACCCTGAATAATGAAAAAAGTAGCATTTCAACACTTGAAAATGCAATATTACTTTTATTCTTCTTCTCTATTTTCATTAGCTTTTCTGTGGCTCAGGAAGTAAATGTATGCTGTGTTCATATGAAAGCTCATATAAAAAATCAGTTGTCAAAGTAAACTTAATTACAAATCAAAAAATATTTTGGGACTATTTCTTCAGGTGAAAAAAATATATCCTCTAAAAAAACATGAATGAAAAAATGCAGAAAATATAAACTTACAATATTAAAATTCACAGTCTTAGAATTGTAGTCATAGTCTCCAAATATTCCATGATACAAAATACTTTTGATAAAAATTAAAACAATTAAAAATTATAATGGCGATTCCTTTGGTTATGGAAACTTGTAGGTCTGCTTTCAGCAGGATGTGGTAACCCCTGAAGCAGCCACCTATTCAAAGCATGGTATGAAGAAGAGTGAATTGGTGCCTAAGATCCAGTCTTCAAACCATCAACCAAGGTGAGACTGGTATTAAAAAAATTGTCCCAGTAGAAACCCATCAGAGAGAGACCTTCTTCTGAATTATTTGTCTACCATGCAAAAACCAGGAGGGAAACTACTCTTCTTCACACTTTTTCTTCTAGTCCTGGTTCCATGCTCTGTCAAGAATAAAATACAGAGAGGTCCTGAAAGTGTTTTCTCTCAGTCCTGTGAACCTTACTTCGACATTAGTGACAATAATACATAACACAGAGCAATTTAGTCACAGGGAATTTAGGGCCCATGATATTAAAAAGCTATTCAGCAGACGTTCGTAGAGCTCAGGGGTCCCAGGAGTATCAAATCCACAGGTAACTTGTCCTGTTAGATTGCAATCTAACCGTCAGGGCTGCTCCCTCACCAAAATTGTAATTTCCATCTCTTGTTCCGTGGACAGAACAGAGAACTCTTCCCGGACAACCACAAGACAACAGGGACAGAAAACTACTGCAAATACACAAAAAAAAAAAAAAAAAAGAAAAAGAAAAAGTGTAAGTAAAGATTTCATGTGGGTTTTTTTCCCAGGGCAGTCACTTTGAAAATTCCTTACTAAATATGTTCTTTTTAAAAGGTGTGTTTGTACAGAAATAGAATGCATTATCCAGTGAGTCTCCATGGTAACTTTGTTTCTTGTTAAATGAAAGGGGAAAAAAGTGTAATTAACTGGTATGATCTTTTATTTGTTAAAGTGTTTTGCTATACCTTTAGTGACTTTGTCTGTTGTATATTGAAAGACACTATTTCCCTTTGGATGTTTTTCTTTTTAAAGAGTTATAGGTTTTTCATAATAAATTTAGATCATCGTATGCAAACAGCAAATGGTATATCAAGGGAGAAAGGAATGCTTCTCTGCCTCTTGAATCTTCTCTTAACTTTCAAATGTAAAGCTACTTTACCTTCATGCTGCAGGAATGCTCGTTATGCTCCTCATTCTTTTAATAAAAACCTAAATGTTAGGCTTCCAACAATCATATCTGGGGCTAATAAAGTGTGGTCCTTTAGACAAGTAGTTTAATCCCTTTACCCAGAAAAATAAACTAAAATAAATAGCTTTATCCAAACCTTTCAAAAGCATTCTAGAGCAAAAATGATGATAAGGAAAAATAAAATAGGAATACAATAAATTAAATTAAAATATAATAAAGAAGTTCCCAAAGGAAAAAAAGGCAAGAAATTCTATGGGCCTGGCTGTAATTAACACTGTGGCATATTTACTTTTGCAATAGGCACAAGAAGAATATCCACTGTATACATATTTTTTAACACATCATTGGGAAATACTATGGATGCAGAATACTGAAAAAATTGCTTTTTAAAAAATCCAAATAATCTTCAAAGATTTTCTACTTCTATAGATTTTAATGTATGAAAAGCAAAAAATTCATTGAGAATGCATGTTGAGTTTAGATTTTTGAATTTTCTTTTCACAGACTGAGTGCTTATAAACCTGACTATCCTGGCACAGTTAAAAGATTTTTATAGAATGATTTCAGCAGCAAAGTTGGAGTGGGTGACCTCAAAGATCTTTTCCAAATTTATTGATTCTATGATTCTGTGAAAGCTGTTATATGGCCCTTAAGAATTCTCAGCCTCATCTTGATATGGGAAAGCACCATTACCGGAGAGGAGCAGGGAAGGAAGAGGAAGACATCCAGGCTTTCAAACTAAGGGTACCTCAAAGGAGTTATTCAAACTACAGGTGAATGCCTCTTCTAACCACAGGCATCCAGGAAATGAATTGCTCTTTGCTAGAGACTCATTACTAAGCCAGCAACAACCAACAACAGGTAGCACAATGATTCGTCCTGGGCATAATACTAAACCTCACCTGGTTGGGATGCAAAGTAGTTTCAGAAGAAGGGCTTTGCATCACCCATGGTTCCTAAATTCTCGCCACAAGCTAAGTCGCACCTCCTTTGTGCACCTTGGTTCTTGGACACGAGAAGAAACTCTTCTTTCTCAGACAAGATTGTGTTCTTGTTTCTTGCCTTTCTTTAAATAACCCACTGCAGCTGGTATTTAATCTTTGTGTTTTGTCTGAAGGGGTAACAGGAGATTCCCAGACAGTCAAGTAAATAAGGATATTTGAAATGTCATTGCTCTGTGACAGTGCTTGGACTAACTGAAGCTGACTCAAGTGAAGAAACTCCTAGGACTAAAATGTTTTAGAGTCATTGAGTCTAAGTAATATACAATGTTCCCAATACAAATGTAAGCCTCTCCTTATGTCCTCCAGGTGGTTACAGCTGGTTAGGTATACTGGCTCCAGAAGGCAACTGTTCTTTATTCATATCTGCCTTGTATATTCATTTATACTTCCGAATGGCATAAAGCTCTTAGTCAGACGTCTTTTCTAGGGTATACCCTTTTCATTGGTTTGTTTATCTGTAGCCTTAGAGTTGATTTGCTGTGACCAGAAAAAACAGTTTTGAGGCTTAATATGAGTTGGCTCTCTTGATACACTATCATCTGGTATTAGGTAAAATATGCCCTAAGAACCATGTTACCCCCCATCCTTTGACAAAAGAGTCAGTTCCAGTAAGGTAGCTTTTTACAGAAAAGATCACTCCCAAGCCACTCCTTGACAATAAAATTGAGTAGAATATGGGCATGGCACTGGGATGTGGCTGCTTGGTGGAAGGAGCTAGGGAGGAGTAAGAAATGTTTGGAAAAGGGTTAGAATATTTTTGTGACTAAAGGTAAATTTTGGTATATGCAGGTCAAAGGAGAAGCTGTCTGGGTTACATTGCACTGGATTCTGGTCAGAGTCCCGGGGATCTCAAATTTATTTTTGAATAACAAACTTGTGACTGATGAGGGGGAGCTGGGAAATTTGCCATGGTTCAATCAGGCATTCTTATGTCATAAGAATGGAAACATGGAGAACGAAGAAGGGGAAATGTCTTTGAAGTCTGGAGAGGAGAGGTAGTAAGGACAGAAGAGACTTCTCACAGAATCACAGAATCACAGNATTGAAGACTGTGGTGATGTGTAAATGAAAGGGACGTGAACACAGGAGAAGACTACAGAACTGGAAGTGTGTGCTCCAGGGTGTGATGTTCAGTCCCTGGTCTAGGGTGGTAATATTTTTCATACATCAGTGTGACTGTAGTGCCTCCTACATTACACTGACAGCTGCCACCTTGTGAACTTTTATTCTTCTTGGTGGTACAATAGAATAATATATTTTCTGTTACTTTTTTTCATTTCAAGTCTCTGTAATAGTTTGAAGGCTGCATTTTGGACTGTCATGCATAGCTGCCGATTTATATAATGAAGCTGAGGGGATTTTGTACACCCTGCAGCATGGCGTAACAGGAATACAGTTGCACAGAGGCTTTTGGCAGTGTACAAGAAAGAAGGTTTTGCAGAGGTACTCACAGAATGATAGGGATAATCTGGTCCATTCTTGCCATTACTGCTTTTGATAGCCATCACTCATCAGAATAATGCCCAGGTTTTGCTTTAGAGAAAACTAGTTCCAGAAATAAACCAGCATCTGTGCAACTAGAGGTCCAGTTTGCTGCATAGTAGGGTCAGTGTGGATGCTGAGGCACCATGTGGAGCAGCTGCCTTATAGGGGAAGGCATGTGGGATTGAAAAAGACACCTGCAGCCACCCCATGCTGAGAAAAAACCCTTTTCAGCTTGGCCAGGGACACAGTCTCATAACTGCACGGTGGCGGCTCCAGGGGAGCGACCCTTCTGCTGCAGGCACACGGGCGCACAGGAGTGAGGGCGCAGGGGCGCGGAGGCGCAGGCACAGGGGCATTACCGGCAGCAGGTCACACATGTGCAGTTGTGGAAACGAGTCTCCTTCATCACTAAAAAATCATGCCGTGAAGATCTGAAGCGGCAGCATGGGGGTGGGCGCGAAGTGCAAGAGGGCCGGCTGTATATAAGCCTGAATTAAGTAAGAAAGATCATACTCAGCCTTCCTTACTGGCATGTTCTTTGAGAGCAATCTAACAGAAGGTAGAACAAATAAAGGATTGTAAAGTCCCATGGGCTTTACAATGTGCTCTTCATTGTCCATGCTGGAGACACAGCTCTCCCCAAGCTCCACAGGAAAAATTAATTATAGTTGCTGGCCTTTTTAAAATATGTCTGATGTGTTGTAACCATGTGTAACACAGCAGTAACTCAGAGAAATGTATGGAGAATCATTGGTGTACTGCTTGAGATCCATGACATTGTTGCTAGATTTTGTGTGAGCTGTGAGTTTAGAACACCTTGGAGCAAGATGGCAACCAGAACCTTAGGAGTACAGGATGCAGAACAAGACACTGAGCATCTAGGCTGAGGTGTTTTTTTATAACAGTTCTCCTAGTCCTTGTAAAGGACTTGGATAGGAAGTCATCTTCCCTAAAAAAAAAATCATTAAAAAATCTGCAACTGTCACAGAACCTGGTCACTTACTGCTCCACAAGCCCTGCTTAAGCTTCAGGTTTCTGACAGCATTTTGATTTCAGAGTTTCCTCATTCTAAATGCCATGCATGAGAACAACCAAAATGTCACATCAGTAATTTGAAGAAGTAACACATAGCATGAACCTTATAAAGCTCTGATTTTCTATAGGTGAGTGTAATTTCTGAGGGGCCGAACTGAGGGGCTCTGGGAAACGCACTCCTAGCCTCCGCAGATCTCCCACAGGCTGGCCAGCCAGCAGCACCTAGTGGCAGGGATGGTGGGGGCAGCAGGAGCCAACCAGCCTGCAGCCACGCTAGCCCACCCCAGCCTGCTCTGATGAAAGAGCGAGCCGCCTGAGTCCATCCCAGGAGAAAAAATGGAAAAAATGCAGAACAGCTGCATAGAGAAAATGTCTCAAACACTTACCCATGAGAGCATTAGAGCATTCACTTTCCTTCAGTGTTGTGTATAGCTCTTTGAAAATCTGACCTTTGCCTTTCTGTCCTAATCCATTCTGTATCTTACATTTTTTTTACAATAGCATATCTATTTTCTATGCAAAATGCTAGACAATTCAACAGTAAATTACCTTATATTTCAGAACAATATAGTGAAAAAGATATACAATAAAATTTATGTCTTCTGTCCAACAACCTCATCTTGGTAGATCTTGTTTTTTGCTAATCTTTGTTATCTCCTCCATGCCACTTCAGGTACCACAAAACAGGAAGGGAGCTCCTGGGTCTTCAGCTTCTGCAGGTTCATCTCCCATATGCATCAATTAACCTTTTTCTAGAACTGAGAAGCTGAAAAAACTTGAAGGTGTTCTCCCTCAAGCCTCCAAACAAACCTCTTCATCACTTCACTGTGCTATTTGAAAATAATCCACTCTGCATTTAATGTATTCATGGTTCATTTTTTATCTATACCAAAGTGGATCTTCAGCATAAATACAACTGAATCTCTCTTGTTCTTTCTCTGCATTAGATATTTATAGACAGCAATGACAACCCCACTCAGCTTTCTTCCTCCTTGTCTAAGAAGACACATATCTTTATTTCTGCTAATAAAACGTGCTTTTCATTTTCTAGAAAATCTGGTTAATCTTCCCTGAATTTAATTTATCTGAGTTCATGACCACAATTAACCAAAAGTGTATTCAAAGGATTCATGGGATAATCTGAGTTGGAAGGGACCCACATGGATCACCTAGTCCAACTCCCAAGCAAATGCCCACACAGGGATGGAATCCACAACCCTGGAGCCATGGGCACCACGCTCCATCCATCTAGACCTCCTCCCATTATCTAGAACATGTCAATGAGTTCCTCATCCAATCTTTTCTTAAACACCCCCCGGGATGGTGACTCCACCACCTCCCTGGGCAGACCAGTCCACTGAGAGATCACTCCCTCTGTGAAAAACCTCTTCGTAAAAGCCAGTCTAAACCTCCCCTGGTTTAGTTTAAGGCCATGTCCTCTTATTCTGGTGCTGGCAGCCTGAGAGAAGAGATTTACACCCACCGGACTGCAACCTTCCTTCAGGTAGTTGTAAACAGCAATCAGGTCACCTCTGAGTCTCCTCTTCTCCAGGCTGAACAGTCCCAATTCCCGCAGTTGCTTCCCATAGGGCTTGATCTCCAGTCCTTTCACCATCCTTGTTGCTCCTCTCTGGACCCTCTCAAGCAGTTCAACATCCTTCTTAAACTGAGGAGAGCAGAACTTGACACAATACTCAAGATGTGGTCTGACCAGCGCTGAGTACAGGGGAAGGACAACCTCCCTGGTCCGACTGACCACACTGTTCCTGATACACGCCAGGATGCCATTGGCCTTCTTAGCCACCTGAGCACACTGCTGGCTCATATTGAGTTTCCTGTCGATCAGTACACCTAAGTCCCTCTCCACTTCACTAATCTCGAGCCACTCCTCCCCCAGATGATAGCGATACATGGGGTTGTCATGTCCAAAGTGAAGAGCCTGTCATTTGGACTTGATGAATCTCATACTATTAGAATCTGCCCATTTGTCTAGTCTGTCAAGGTCCCTCTGAAGGTCCCTTCTACCCTCTGGCAGTTCAACATTTGCCAGGATTTCAGTTTTATTGGCTATCCCTCTTACCTTAACCCGTAGGCTCTCAACCAGATCATCCTTAATGTCAAGCTCCATGGTATCAAGAGTTGCTTTAATATATAGGGCCACTTCCCCATCTCTTCATCCTCTCCTATTTCTTCTGAAGAGTATGTAGCCTGCCAATGTAGCACTCCAATCGTACGTGTCATCTCACCATGTTTCCATGATGGCAACTATATTGTATCGGTCCTGATGCACCAAAGCTTCCAGCTCTTCCTGTTTATTACCTAGGCTGCGTGCATCAGTATACATGCACCTCAGCTGTATTACTGAATTAATTTTTGACTGATTTTTACCGGTTTCAGTGTCCTCTCGAGTGACTGCTGCATCCCCTTCCCCCTTCAAACCTCGTTTAAAGCCCTTCTATCTGATAGGAATTTCAGAGAAATATGCCATTCATATTTCTCCCTCTCTCTCTGTAGAAAGAGGTACACTCTAGCTCGAAAGTTGCATTTTCTAATCTACTCATATGGGTGGATATATTTCCTGCGTGTCATTCTCTTCCCTGAAATCTTCCTGAAGTTTCCAAATATAAAGTCCAAGTTTACAAATTATTTTTTCAGAGGTCTCAACCTATATGGAACTGCACTCTGCACTATTAATCTACCATTCACTGATTTTTCATGGCCTTATATTCTGATATTGCTCTATATATCTGACTTCTAACTTCAGCTCACCAGCAAATTAGTATACTCTGTTTCTTTGTTTTTCCTTGTGTTTCTCACAAGTAGTATTTTCTCAAAAGTAGTATTTTTTAGCCGGAACATTTTGTTTTTATCAATGCTGATTCTCCTTTTTCTTTTTTACAACTGGTGCCATTTCACTATGCAAGTAGTTTTCGAGAAGCTGCTGGAAGCCTCCCTTATAGCTGGCAGGGCCAATGCCAGCCAGCTCTTGGCTCGACCTGCCGCTAGCCAAGGCCAAACCATTCAGGAGTAATAGAAATGTCTCTGTGATAACATATTTAAGAAGGAAAAAAGTTAAGGGCAGGAAAATGATCCTGGCCGCCAGAGACAAGAAGTGGGAAGCTGTAACAGCAAAGGCAGGCACCAAGGCCAGGGCCGAAGGAAGGGGAGGAGGTGTTCCTCGCATCTCCCTGCAGCCCATGGTGATGACCATGGTGAAGCTGGCTGTCCCCTGGAAAGGCTTTTCCCCATGGAAAGCTCTCAGGGATGCAGAGATCCACCTGTGATCCATGGAGAAGCCCACGCTAAATAGGTGGATACCAGAAGGAGGCTGCAGCCCGTTGGAGCCCATATCAGAATAGAGTCCTGGGGGAGACCTTCGGCCCATGGAGAGGAGAGTCCATGCTGGAGCAGAGCTTCTTCTAGTAGGATTTGTTCCTCGGTGAGGGACCCACGCTGGAGCAGCCTGTAGTGAAGGACTGCACCCTGTGGAGTGACCCATGGGCAGTAGTGCTCGGAAGAACTGCTGCCTGTGGGGATGGACTCTCACTGGAGACAGTCATGAAGGACTTTCTCCATGGGAGGTACCTCATAGAATGCAGGGTGAATGGCCTCCTCCCCTGAGCAGCGGCAGAGAACAACTGCCTCGTTCCTCCTACTCCTGTCACCCCCTGCCCACTGGAGGAAGGAATAAAGTGGTATCTGTTGTAAGATACGAAGGGGTGGGGGTGAATGGTGCCTTTAAGATCTATGATACTTCTCAGTTTAAGTTCTGATCTTGTTAGAAATACATTCTTTATATCCCTACCTAGGAGTTTGTTTTGCCTGTGACAGTAGGAGATTTTTAACTGTCCTTATCTTTGTTGTAGAAAAATCTTCCAAGTTTTTTTTGCTCTCTCCCCCGTTTGTATGTAGGGGGAGTGAGAGAGTGGCCATTGTTGAGTCTCTGGCATCCAGCCAGGGTCAAACCACTACATATTCTTACTGGAGACAGTTGAATACTTTTTTCATTAAAATCTATGGCTTGTTAAATGAACTAAGCCAGGCATCTTTAAAAACATGGCATTAAAATGAATATTCCATTTTTTATAAGGAGCTTCAACATAGACTATACCTCTTTTTTCCCTTCATTTTCTGCTATATATCAGAATCAAATCCTGATATATACCTCCTGATCACATGTTTCAGAAGTGGCAAAGTTTGCACAGTGTCTTTTGGCATAGTCAAGAGGAAGGCATGTAGTGCTTTTGTGTATACTTGAAAAGAAAGACTGTAACAGATACTATTTTCAAGGCAAGTACTCCTGCATTTTGTTTACTCATCAAACTTTGCCATCAGAGCGCTCATTTTTTCTGGCTGTTGTTTTAACTCGCGCTTTCCTGTACAATGCTGGTGCCTGAAAGCTGTTTTTTTCGTTTGATGGTGGTTTTGTTGCCTTTTATTGAATGTTTAATGTGGGTTGGCTGCTCCTGGGGGCCAGGAATGGAGAGGTATTCCAGCGGCATCCCTAGGGGCAGCAGGGTATTGACACACCACAACAGAGGAGGACACTGGTGGTACGTAACCACTTCAGTCAACTGCCCAGCGAGTGCCAGGAAAGTCCCTAGCAGGAGGTGGGTCTGGAATCAAGTCCAGAGGTCAGCCTGTGGTCTGACATGACAAGGTGCAAGCATAGCTGGAAGTGTGGAGTGCCTCTGGCAATACTTTGGGGTGCAGGCCTTATCTTAAACCAGCTCCTTGACAAGGAGGAGGAGTCATCACTAGGGCATCTTAGCAGACCTGCTCAGGAGGAGCCTCCACTGATGATTTTTAGCAGAGCTGACAGCAGCTCTCTTCAAGACCAGGCACCCTCAGCATTATCTAAATTGACCCTTAGCTTAAACAGACAAATTCCCAGGAGTGGGGTGACATGCTCAGACACCTGACATTCAGTATTACTGAACATATTGACTATCACAGAGGAAACAATATTGTTGAGCATGAAGAAGTGCCCTCAGGTTGCAAATAAATCCGTGGTACAGTTATTTTATTCACTGAAATTAGTTGGATGTGATTGCTGTCTGTCACTGAGGGTAGGTAGGTTAATTGGTTCTTGATCAGCTATTCTTCTCTTTGATAGAGGCCCAAAGTAAATACAGTAGAAATGTTTCAATTTAGTTAGCACCAAATTTGGATGTTTGATTACTTCCTGTCAATTTTTGATACATTTCTTGGATTTGTAATAATGTGAGCATCTTAGGTCTCGTGGTTCTATGATTTTCTCAAATGTCAGATAACGACAAAGGAGAGAGGAAGGCAGACTATTGTGATAAATTGAAAAGAATTACTAAAAGTGTCAGAGTTCACCACAAATAGAGCAACCAGGAGGCCAAGATAGAAGAGAGGAGCATTCTTATCTTTCTCCTCCTCAGTTTTCTCCTATGAAAGGAAGCTATTTATTAAAGGGTGTTGAGGTGAGAAGGGGATTGGAACTGCAAGCAAGGAAACTGCCTCTAACTTTTTCAATCCTGCTTTTTTGAGAAAAAAAGAACCTAGTCTTCATAAATAAACAGAACAGCATCAAAAGTACCTGTCTCCACCCATTCCTCCTAAGGAAATAAACTGCAGGACCCTGGATTTGGCCTAATGATCTTATAGTGGGCATTAGTATACATCTTGATTACCATATATTTGGCAAGAACTTTTTCTTCACTTTTACCAACGTTTATCTGAAGTACATATATTAAGAGGAAAGTCTTTGTCTTACTCAAGCTTCAATTTGATGCAATTGAAAATATTTGGTCTTTAAATATAAAATTTCTGTTTATGAAGCACTGTTATTCTTGTTTAGAGGAACAAAGAGAGCCTATGATGTGACTGTTCTATAATTGGGCACTTTTTCTAGTATTTATTGCTGTGAGAGACTTTAGTTTTCCTTGAGTTCTTGTTCTGTTCTCAAATGTGTATGATAATCTCACTTTGCTCTCCTACTGCTACTGTTTTCAAGTGGCTGCAGTTATAAGTAGCTAACCTGCTGAGACATAGTTTGTTTAATACCTGAAGCTGCCTTAGGGACCAGATATTCCTGCAGAACACAAACAAGACAATCAGTGAATGGATCTGGAAGAAATAAAGATCTAGTCAAACTTCAGCAGATGAGAGAGAGTGTTGGGGGATTTTTATGTAAAGCAAATAATAATCACTGAAAGTGTGTCCAGAAATTGTATAAACTTGACAAATATTAAAAAAGATTCTTTTAGTTGCCCAGTAGATTTGTTATTTGCATTCCTCATAAATAGGGGAATAGAGAAGCAAATTTTGAACATTTATATTCTTTGGGAATAGGTTTTTCATAACACGTGAAGGCAAAATAAGAGGGAATAGGCATCTTGTCTGACTTTTCTCAAGTTGGTTGCCCAGAACTGTGAATATTTGAATAATTTTGATTTCACTTTGAGATAACCATTCTTGCTCAAGGTCCTTTTTACTTATAACATTCTTTGACAAGTACTTCAGCTAAGGAAGATGATGGGGAGAAATGAAATAGTCTAGCTTTCTACCTCAGCCAAATTGTATTTCCAGCTAAATTCAGGGCAGAAATGTCTGTACATAAGTTCTTGCAATTAAAGCAAGCATTTGCTAACAAGGTATTCTTTGCAGTTGTTGATGCCAGTGAACATTTTGTCCCACTGCACTATGGAGATCAGAATTGCCTATTTCAAATTTCAAAACCTCTAAATGAAACTACAATTATCATCAGATCAATTTAAAAGCAAAGGGACTGCAGAGATTTTTCATTTCCTTTTTTTTGTTTGTTGCCTGATTCCTAAACTTTCAAGATAAACTTGAACATGTATTTAAACCTTTCTTTGTATCTATGAAGCACTGAAGCTTTCAATTTTTAAATAAAAGCCTGGATTACAGTGTTCAGGTGATTTCAGAAGTCTCCACTATAAGAAAAACATTGCAAACAAATACAGAGACACGGAGAAATCAGTCTTCAATTCCACTCCCAGAGGCACTATCTGCCCTGGAGATATCAAACTGAATAAAAGAAAGCAAAAAAAGTGAAAGAGTAGTTTCTCTTTCTAAATAAGAAACTGAGGTACATAAAAGGAAAAGCTCCGATCTATTAATGCATTTAGGCCTATGTAATTTGGTCATTTCAACTCCATTAAGCAAAACCCATATAAGCTTGATTTTAATTATTTTATTCAAACCCACTGAATTAATACTTCTCAGGAACTTGTGTTTATGTACACTACAGCTTTTCTCTAAACTGCAATCGGTCTCTCAGATTCTAATCACTTACGTTCAGGCACCTGACTGAGGTCCTACTGTGAACTCTCTTCATTGCTGAATAGAAAGTGGTAACAGCTGTTAGATGTGTCTGTGAAAAATGCTCGCATTTGCGTATGATACGTGCAGATAATGGTCACACCAGTAACCAGACGACTGTCTTTTTCTGCATTATTTCTAGACATGACTGATTCACTGGACTGAGGAGGCAACAGCTTTGTTTGGTGCAAAGTACAAGTTTTATGCAAGGTACACAGTGGTGAAAGAAGCTGGTAAAGACAACTCAACATATAGAGTCTCTGACAGTATAACCATAGGATTGAACTCTATAAAGTACAAAGCCCTAGGTTCAATAACTTCTTCCATTTTGAATAGGTTATTAGTTCTGACTGAATTCTGTAAATCAATATGAGGCACTGACAACTTGTCAGAGAGAATAGTCCTTTATTACAGTAGGTGCATGAAAGAAAAAGAATTCTGAAAGGGACCCAGTTCAGGAGTATACTGAGAATTGATATGTGTGTCTGAAACAGCTAACAGGTGTTCATGCTTAGAAATATACCACGCCTGTATTTAGACCTCTCAGGTCTGAGTGCCCAACAGTGTCAGAATTTCCAGTAACCCTCCGATGGTGCTCAGTTATCATCTGAACATTATTTTGTTCTATGGTTTTTTGTTATGCACATCATGTGAACTCGTATTTTTAATAAAAAATTAGCATTTCTTTTTTTGTTGCTTTTTATGTCATTAACTGTTCAAAGGGAAAGCATTGCCCACTGGAATGTGTGCAAAAACTGCCCGTACGACTATACATAAGGCAGGAAAAAAGTTTTAGAGTGGAATAATCTATAACCTGACATTAAATTTCAAAATAATATATTGAATAATTCATGACTTTTCAGATTTCTTAAAAAATGGATCTAACAAGATTGTATGAGATTTTCAAGTTTTAAAAGCTATATAGCCTAACATTAGTACCAGTGGTTCTTAGACCATACTTCTGTCAGCTAAAAATATGTGCAAGGTCAAGATTTACACCACTGAGGAATGTGCTAGTTTGGGGGAAAAAAAAGAAAGAAAGAAAGAAAGGAAGTATTTGAAATACTGTAAAGTTGAGACAGAAATATGATGGTAATAAAAGGATATACAAAACAGAATCTTCTTAGGTAAAAATTGTTTTAAGGAAAATGGTAACATATTCTATGGATTAGAGGCACTATATGACGTCCAAGAGACTGGAACTGGATACAGAGATCTCTGAAATATTCCTATAAAGAAATGTTCTTTGGAATTGTGTAGTGGTAGAAGATTTTGACTTTCTACAAACTGGAGAACAGAGAGAATTAAAGTGAATTATATAGTCAAAGTGTTTCTAGTAATGTCGGCTCAAAGATTTATTCACACAAATACTACATGAGTAAGAAATTATGTTGGTTAAGGCTGGGATTTTAAAACATATGAGAATATAAAGACCTATTTTAGACTAAGAACACAATCTTAAAGTGAATAATACATGCTAGCCTCACCCTATGTAAATTTACAGAGGCTTAAAACTAGCTTTTTCTCTAAGATTCTCAGTCTCAAAGGAAGAAGCCTTAAATACTGAAATGGTATGGTGCAGGATCTCTAATACGCTGTAGGTTTAGATTTCCCTTAAATCAAAGTTGCAAAAAGTCCTTAGAATTTGCACCTCAAATAAAGAAGGGTTTCTAGAGGTTTCTAGTTTTAATGGGCTCAAGGCATGAGGAATAATCAGTACTAGAAAAAAGAGAATGAGACAGCAAGCCTCTTAAAGCTCATGCAGGAGACAATTCAGGTTTGCTCCAGGTCAAACTAGATTAGGTTTTTCATTTGAAGTTAAAATAAACAGATTTTTTTTTCAAGTTGTCTAAATGAAGAGCATATTGCCAGTTCCTGAAAGGTTGATAGTGGCATCTATACCATCATGTTATTGTTTTTATCATGGCAAATGCTTAGGTTATTCCTGTAGGTATTATTTTGAGGGAGATGGACTTCCTATTTGGCCTGGTATATTTTTTGCCGTGTTTCTAAGAAGAAAAATCAGAGGGGAAATCCTGTACAATAACCATGGTATTGAGGTTAAAAAATTTAAAAGTAAGTTGTTCTTTCCTGCCATTCTAGATGCTTCTAGATGCTTCAGTTAAAAAAATATCATATTGACTAAGGAAGAGAAAGCAGAGGAAATTATGGATATGTATTAAAAAAAAAAAAAGGAATTGCCTCAAGCAGAATAGAAATCTCATTCATGAAACAGAGTATGCTCCCATCATAAAATTACCATCCCAAAATCTGGAAAAATTGGTATATGACATCATGCATCTTGATATGAAGTTTTAAAAATTACTCTATCAGCTCCGGGTGGTGCTTTACAACTGGAAGATTACCTATTTCAAAACAAAAAAATATGAAGCAACATCAGCTGCAGCAGATTGATTTCAGTAGTAAGCAAAACTTTAGAATAAATGCAAAGATATATTAATAGCACTGAAATAAATGCTACAATAACATGTGTTTTTATCCATGCTAGATAAAACCCAAATAACATGATATCTGTCTTAGAAAAGAAAAATATTTTTCTAGAGAAGAAACTAATATATTTGACTTTCAGTATAGTGCTATGGTGGCATTTGAGATGCCTAGTAATCCTGGAGAAGAGACAGATGGGAAAGTTTAAGGAAGGTAAGGAGGAGAAGACTGATTGTGTCAAAAGATGAAGCATTAACCCATGGAATATTCTCACCAATGGCCTAAAAGGATGATTTCTGGTTTTTTTCCTGTCAATTTGATACTGCTGCAGGCAGAGATTATGTAAGTCTACTAGTTAAACTTGAGAATGGGACAGTTTGGGCATTAAAACCCAGATAATCATAGATTTCCGATTGGAGCATTCAATCTGAGAAGTGAAGAAAAGCTTGTAAGTATGTTCTGCACAGCTGTTTAGTAGAAGCAAGGAAGAAGATTAATTTAAGTCAGATAGGTGACCTGCTAAATAATGTGCTTGTCTGCAATAGCAAACTGTAGTCCTTGACTATTGAGGAGTTCCCTCACAGCCTCGTGTTTCTAGGCTAAATGCTAAAAATCAATACAGATCTTAGGATCTTCATCATGGTCAGATGCCCATTCAAGGAATCCCTTTGAAACCGGTAGAAATTTCAGAATGTAAAAATACAACACCAGAAATCCTTTCAAAGATCACAAATTGCCTCACTAATTTGTCATAATTGATTGCAAGGAACTGTCATCCCTTGGGGTGAAATCTCCCTGGGAGACCCTGACTGCAGGTAGTTGCCCTGCCTCTTGCTCTAACAAACAGAGCAGAACCTTAGCCAAAATTAATCACCATCTAGTATTCTCAAAGTTCATAACCAATGCATTGGTGGCTGCTTTCCCAGAATAGCCATTGCTGTGGAAGTGTATGTCTAAAATGAAGTTTATATAAAATAATTGCAATATATTTTTTGGCCTTGGCCAATTTAGCTCCTTCCATGGCCGCTAAAAGATGTGTCCCTTAGCCTGAGACCGCTGTCAAAGATAGGTGGGATAAACTGCACACTGTAAATGCTTGTTCTAGTCTATCTGCTCTTTAGACTGTCCAAGTTGTCTAACTTAGAGATCATTAATACTAGATGAAGTGGCAAACACATTCTGGGGCTTATTTACAAATATTTACTGTAGGTGAAGGAGGCCAAGCTTTAGGTGCTTCCTCCAGAGTCAGGGCATTTGTCATTGCAGAGAATGAGGGAGTGTTCCTAACTTTAGCCTAGTTAGTTGCTCATTTCTAGTTCTTTATTCTGTGGTTACTTGACTATCTCAACTGAATTCCACCCCACTTGGCACAAGTGGAATCTAGCAGCTAAAGCGGAGCTGTCAGCATTTCTTTCTTTTTGAAATGCTTTTGTTCCAACATATTTAACTTGCAAAAAAAAGAAAATGTTTGTCAGGAGGTGGGGAGAGCTGAGTGCTTTTTGACGGGGAGTAGTGGGCCAAGATTCACAGGCATACAAAATTAGGAACAGTTGTCACTACTTGCCATGGGGATAGTATTCCTCTACTTTTCAAGTTTTCAAAAATAACTGGATTATTTGGCTTTAAACTTTAAAAAATTGAATTACTATGGAAGAGTAAAGCTACCTGAAATACCTGATGAAACTTCTGAAAAATGTTGATGACCAAATTAGACACTTTGGATGGAAATTTAAACAGCAGTAACTAGGGTTTTCAGTCCTACTTGTTCTATAACTGCAATATTATTTTCTAGATGATTTGGCAGTGCACTTACGCAAACTGGGGACAGACAAGTGTATTTGCATATTCTTTTTCTATTTAATAAATGCATGGTTTTCCCGCTGTGTGCAATGTTTTTGTCCCTATCAGAGGTTTTAGGAGATGGCTGCCTTCCCTGGAACACACTAACTGTTCTGTAGGATAAAGATGACGTTCTGCCTAGAAAGTGTCCCAGTCTTGAGGAGATTCCAAATATCTTGCTAAACTTCCTAATACAACTAAATTTCCGTAATACAGCTAAATATTTGGCCAAGTATAATTAACCCTTCTACAAGCAACATGCTTAAGTTTTTATAAAAATAAATTAAAAGCTTTCTGTACCTGTCATAAAGGAGCAGAAGTAGGACTTTCCCAAAATTTTTCCTTAGCAGATCTCCTTGGAGATTACCACACAATCTTTTAAGTGCACTGAATCACATAATACATGTTTTCCTTTGCATTATACTTTCTTAGATAACAGTAGCTTGGGTTCACAACACTCAGTGCAGAAGAACTATATCTGGAGTACTGTGTGCTGAACTGGACATTAGAGGGTTTTAAGCTCACTCAAGATGTTTAGCTGTGTTTTAAATTTTCTTACTCTGGAGGGGCCTCATGATCACAGAATCACAGAATACTATGAGTTGGAAGGGACCCACAAGGATCATCTAGTCCAACTCACCAGCTAACGCCCGTACAGTGACCGAACACACACCCCAGAGTGGTGAACATAAACCTAGATCCCTCACAGGCGCACAGGCCACTCTGAGCCAGAAGGGACCCACAGGACAATCCAGTCCAACACCCCCCAGCTAGACCATGTCACTAAGCTCCTCATCAAGTCTTCTCTTAAACACCTCCAGGGACGGCAACTCCACCACTTCCCTGGGCAGTCCATTCCAATGAGCGATCACTCTCTCTGTGAAAAACCTCTTCCTAACATACAGTCTAAACCTCCCCGTGTGTAGCTTGAGGCCATGTCCTCTCGTTCTGGTGTCATCAGCCTGAAAGAAGAGGTCCACACCCACCTGGCTGCAACCTCCCCGCAGGTAGTTGTAAACAGCAATGAGGTCACCTCTGAGCCTCCTCTTCTCCAGGCTGAACAACCCCAGTTCCCGTAGTCGCTCCCCATAGGGCTTGTCCTCCAGTCCTTTCGCCATCCTTGTCGCCCAGGCAGCGCCTCCTCCCCATTGGGTAATCGCACCCCGGTCTCCCACGTGACAGGCAGGGATACTCACCACTATACTAACGAGGATAACTGAATAGGTAACAGTGTAATGGTTGAGCTATGAGCTTAACCTCGGTTAGCTGTTTAAAAAATAGTGGAAAGTAGCACTTCTTTGAAGGTTTTCGTTCATATCCTACCAAGCTTCTTCATCTTATTAACCTTCCTGGTAAGTCCTTTCTTTTTTTTTAATGACAGAAAGAGATATCACAGCTAAATTAGAAATTTGGTAAAGAAATGTAGATTTCAGATAAAACATATTTTCCAAATATTCCAATTTTTTATCTGATGTATGCGGTAAAAGCAAGAATGTATCTTCATATCCTTTTCTGAGAGACAGAAGAAATTGAGAAATTGATGAATGGAAATGCATTAGGTTGACTCATGGTTTTCCTTTCTTAATATAGCTATTCAATTAACATATTCCTCATTATAATTTTCTTTTACTAAATGCTATTTTATATTTATGTGAGCTGCTACAAATTTTAAAATAGTTTTGTTAAAGGAAATATACATCTGCTGTCAGCAATGATTTTTGTTTTCCTCATGCAGTTCTTTGGATTTGGATTTTCCTCTTAACAAAAAAATCAGGTTTGGAGCTAAAAACTTCTGGCAAGACTTTCTTATTGATTTAAAGCACTGAATTGGATTTTTCGTTCTGTCTCACACTGAGGCTAAGTCTGTTTTGCAATGGTTTGCAGGTACCTGCCATTGTAACAGAATTAAGAAAATTACGGTAATTCAAAGGAGAATCTGGGTTTCTCAGTTTTTCACCAGCTCTGAGACTCCAAAAGGTGTAGAATAGGAAACAGGAGGAGCAATACATTTTTCCTAAGCCTCTCCTCAGCTGAGCCGCTGTTTCTCTCATTTATATTTTTTGACATTTTGTTATGACTTAGTTATTCCAATGTCATAAATTGACTCTTGTTAATTTGTCGAGGGTTTCAGGCTCCAGTGAGAGAATGAAATAATGAAGTGTTTATGTAATTGGTGAAAGACAAGTTAAAAAGAGTTTAATAAAATTACTTAAGTTGCAGTTGTTATAGGATTCAAGCTACAGCTTGCTATAACAAGCAAGGTGCAGCTAATGAATGTGACATAAAAACAGTCTGTAATCTGTAATTTTGTGGAATTAAGAAAAAAATCCAGATTCCTGACCAGAAATTTTTTTGAGCCTCACCGTTCTTCATTTCAACATGCAGCACTACTCTGGAACTAATACAATAAAAACTCTGAGAGTTCACCTTCATCCTCCTTTACCCTCAAGGATTTCTTTTTTGGCAGAATCTACTGTGTTCACACTGTTTTTCCACAGTTGTTCCCTTCATTCAGATCCTTTGCTAAACAGGAAAATGTTTCACCTTCAGAACTGCAAAAATATTTGTAGTTAAAATTCCAACCAGACCTAGTGTTTGAAAGTACCTTATTTCACTGCAGTTTACTCTGCAGTACTCAACCTTCAGTTTTTCATTTATGTTAGAGAACTAATCTGAGTTTATTCCAGCTTCTAATTATATGCACTTCAGGGAGACCCACTTTGCAGAAGCTCTCTGTCTTGGTAGCACATTCAGTTCTCCTCGCATATCACAGAAACATCCCTTTGCACCCTTGGCACAAACTTACTTAAGAGACTGAGAAACTTGCTCCCCAGGATTACTCTGTGTCATCAAACTTTCACAGCCTAAGGCTGTATTAGCTTTATCTGGTGTTCTCCTGCCACATTACCGTAATTCCTGCCGTGAAAATCCTCTGGGAAAGTTCTGGGGTCCAGAGCTACGTCCTCCAGGGAGAGAGTTTATTTCACAGTATCTCTAGAGATACCGCTGAGCAATCCCAGCTCCAGGCTACTAACCCTCACAATGCTGAAAAGGAAGTAAGGGAAAGGGAGAGCCTTGCTGCTGAGACTTCCAGGATAAACTTTTGGAGTTATTTATGTTCTTCAGAATTTGTGAAAGCTTCTGGAACAGAAGTACTATTTCTAGGATAGATAGTTTGTTCCTTATTCTCTCAAGTTGATGAATTGTATATCTTCACATAAAGCAGAGGACAGTAAATGATGAGGAAGAATCTTGTAAATGCATTCCCAGTTAAAGGCACTGAAGAAATAAAAATCTTGTTCAGGAATTATTAAAAGCTAAGAAATAATAAGAGGAAAACTGCACTTTTCAATCTACAACATAGTGCTATAAACATGCAAAAAACTTAATGGGAGGAAGATAATTAGGGACACAGTAAAAGTAAAGCATAAACTGTATGGGAAATACAGCATAGACTGTCATATATTTGATACTGCATTTTATGGAAATAGTAAAATCTAATAAGTTCAGTGTTTCAAGAAACACAGATGTTGGAATATTTTGTTCTAAATAGCAGACTTCTAGTGTGATGTTTGCTGAGATGATAATGATTTTTGTGACCTGTTTAGAGCAAACATAAAACCAAAAGACCAAGGAGCAGAATAGCAGAGGGGGTTTGGCTGTACTCTTATTGGAAGAATACATGTTGCAATGGTGGGTGATGCTGAGACTAGATTTTTAAACATGACTGACTGATCTGTAGAGCAAATAGTAAGGGAGCATGTAGGAAGAGATGTAACTTGTGGTTTGCTCCTGTGGAGCACACAAATTTTTTACTAAGAAGCTCTTTATAAAGTACTTTGCAGTCCTAGCAAAAATCACCTAGCAAGCTCTTGCTACCCTACTACTTAGTGTTGAAAGGAAGACTACATAAGCATGATAGAATGTTGTTTCTTGTTTAAAAAGATGATATAGGGGAGAACCACAGGGAAAGATAGTTTACATGATGTATAAAATGCATTAAATAGATAACATATAGAATGTTCACAGAAAATTCATGTTACTTGAAGTGTTAGAAAGACCCAGACAGCACTCAAGACAGAAATAAGGTGATATCCTTAAAGAGTTCTGATAACAAAAAGGATAACAGACTACAGAATTTCCTTTGTCAAGCATTCACCAAGCCCTGTTACAGAAATAACTCACTTGAATTAAAAGGGAAATTTTTAACATGGTTAAATATAGGAGACCAAAGCAGTAATAAGTGCTTTTCCCAGTACAGGGAGGTACTGAGCTACCATTCCCCACTGGAAATGGAGATCTCCACTGCAGCTGTTCAATATATTCACAGATGACCTGTAAACAAGACAAAATAATTAGGTGCCAACTTGCTGATGCTAATAAGTTTTAAAAGGACATATCAAGAGGAGAACTGATTAACAAAGGTTGCAGAAAAGGCTGAGGATAGTGAATCAGAGTGTAATAAAATTATAAATAAAATCCAATATAACAGCAAAAGCTGATATTCCTATCTCAATGCTTAGCAGCACTGAAAAATAAGTAGATTGTTATTAGGAAAATATTGGGGGGAAAATAGAAAATAAAAACAAAAACATAACAATCCTGCTGTGTAGGCTTATTGCTTTCAGTGCTTTCCATTCCATTTGTTGAACTTGATCATCTCTAAAGTTATCTTCCAATGCAAACAATTCTGTAATTCTATGATTCTATGATACATGCTAACTATATTAAGAAAGGAAAATGATGAGTCGACCTAATGCATTTCCATTCATCAGATGTGAAATTCATTCAGTTCCTCTCTTAAAATAGGATATGAAAATATTGTCTTGTTTTTACAGCTTACATCACATCACATGATGTTCAGCCCAGGAAATAGATCAAGGCTTATTACATTTGCTATTGTAAATGTGGCTTTAATTGGCTCTGAGAAGTATGGGGATGTCTCACCTTGACTTGCACATTATAGTCTTGGTACTACCAAAGGTTTATAAGGTAAGACATCAAAGAACTTTTTGTATCAAATTTTCCTTTTGGAAACATAAAAAATACTGGTTTACGTTTACATTATCTTGATATTTTCCTGGAGGATTTTAGTAGAAAAAAATGGTAGGGGAGACAAGAGAAGGGAAAGACATGCTGAGGCTTCTATCCTGATGGAAAATTGTGAAAGAGCTTCATGGAAATTGATACCTTTGCATAGAGACATTATGGTAAATTATGCAAAGTGGCTTGGAGAGTTCGTCTGCTAGTTNGTCTCAGCTATTATTGGAAGATTTTGAGCATTTCACTTCATCTGAGACTCAGGTCACTGGTTCATGTTCTGTTGGCTTTTGGTTTATGCCAGTAACTGGTTTAGTTTGTGTTTCTACTAAGGTATACAGTTACTGATGCATTTTTCACTGAAATACTTGAAAATCTTTTCATCAACTTCAGTAGGAGANTTACCTGTAAGTCTTGGATATAAATAAAGTCAAAGGTCAATATGGACTTACACACTGTATTTAATTTTTCAAGCTATACGCTCAAAATGTTGAAGTAGTTTGAACAGTAGTAGTTTTTTACTGATGCATTTTTCACTGAAATACTTGAAAATCTTTTCATCAACTTCAGTAGGAGATAAGATCAGAAGGGAAGACCAGTAATAGACACAGACAACATTTCATTCTTCAGTTCATATTCTTTACTTAGATGTGCTACTACTGTAGTACAGATCTAGGCTCTGATATACAGTTCAATAAGTTAATTGTTTCAGGGAATTTGAAGGTGTTTTATGGAAAAATTATGAGATGCTCCTTGATCTTTGATTTATCAGTACTGATATGCCAATTCCTATAACAAAGCATCATGACATCTTTACAATTGATGTAACTTCCAAAATTCTAAAACTATTTCAAAAATTAAGAATAAAACTATATAAAATAAATGAAGTACTTAAATCTATCATTTTAGTAGATTTTGATCTGCTAACCTGCTATTAAAATAGGATGGCTTTTAAAAAGTGAATAATGTGTTTTTCAATTTTTCCTACCTAATTTCTTTAATATATTTACTAAAATATATATATATATAAAACATATATATAATCTCTATATAAAATAGCTAGTTTACTTCTTGTTCTTAAGACATTTTGATTCACTAAAATATTGGGTCTGTTGTGCTGCACAAGTCAACTGTGTAAGTGTATATCATCTATGTTGTTGTCAATTATCTCAGTTTTACAATGACTGATGTTATTGCAAAATATAAATGAACCTCTGGATCTTCATTTTAATGAATTACTGGAATTCCTGTGAATCAACACTTCCTAATCGTCACTTTAAAATACAGTTTTCTACCTAAATAAATATCACATCCTTGTGGCAGTTAATCATGTGCAGAATGTATCCCTTAAAGGAGAAATATAATCCTTTTATATCCACGGGAAAGTACACTCTCCGGGACAGGATTTGGAGTCTGGCCAAGATGCATATGGTGCAGAGGGAAATGTTTGCTAGGGATGATAAAACACTCTTTTTAGATCTTCTTAATACATACATGTAAAGCAGAGTTTAGAATGCCTGAATATCTTAATGTAAATTTCTGTCTATTCAAATGTGCATCCTAACAAATAATTACTTTGAAATAAGTACTTTTTGCTAAAACATAAAAATACATCTAAAATCTTATAGATGTTTTTACTCTGAAATACATACATATGCATTTTTTTAACCTTGCCTTTAACCTGCAGCTTTGAAAAGTTTATTTTTCTGCCAGCAACATACTGAATTTGAACAGGTCCATAGGGTAATAGAAAATGGATAGTGGTGATAAGCAGTAATTTCACAGTTAGCTGATCATGGTGTTACAAGATGCAGTGCACCCTCCCAATCTTCCCTTACTCTTTCTCTTGCTCTTTTTTTTTTCCTCTTTTTTTCACCTAATTAGTATTGCTTGGTGGTTTTATACAAACTAATGAACCAAAGAAATAAAAGGCATGGCAGTGAAAGATTTTCAGCTGTGATAGGTGCTCAGTATACTCAGAAGGATGAGAGGATGTGTCCTTCTGAACTCAATCTAACACATCTTAAACACCTTGTATGTCGGGTCTTGAGATGCAGGGCAATCTTCTTACATACTCTCAGGGAAGTTTATGGTAAAATGCTTCAGTTTACTGTTGTAATTGCCTAGGACTATGTGTGCTGACAGGTACCACAGCAGAACTAAGGACGTATTATGCTGCTGTAACTTTACCCTTTATATTCATCTATATCGATCTCAAAACTCAAAATGACCTGAAATGAATCTT
Organism: Pitta sordida; assembly: GCA_013390025.1. Taxonomy (NCBI): domain Eukaryota; kingdom Metazoa; phylum Chordata; class Aves; order Passeriformes; family Pittidae; genus Pitta; species Pitta sordida. The sequence continues at coordinate 63,069 of WEKX01028926.1, forward strand.
CATGTGTCTGGATTTCACAGAATCACAGAATTAGTTATGGGGGACAGTGTCAAAGGNTGCCCTCCTTATCCAGCAGAGATTGGAGATTGCCCTTGTCCCTTTTTTTGCCATTAATGTACCTGTAAAAGCCTTTTTTATTATCCTGTATATTAGTAGCCAATTGAAGCTCAAACTTAGCTTTTGCGTCTGTAAGTTTTTTCTGCATGAAAAAATTGATTTATTGATTGATGATTTCTTGAAAGGAAAAGTTGGATTTTTTGAGAGCAAATTAATCAGTGCTGGGTTAAATTTCTGAATGTGCTGGCTTCTTTTGGAACCTCGAACGATCAAGATGGCATCTTTGAAAGTAAGACTTGGGGAAGTGTGCTTCAAGAAAAACCCAGTAAAGATTGACTGTAAAATGACTGAAATGAATATGAGTGTCTCAAACTAATTTATTAAACTTTAGGTCATACCATGATTCAAAAGGCTGGGGAAATATTGCATGACTTTTCTTGTGATAAGGGAAAAGATGGTCAAAAAAGCATAAAGCAGGTCAAAACCTATTGACTTTCTATTTTGTGCATAGCACTTTATACAAACTGTCCTTCAGTTCCTTAACTTTTAAAATGAGCTGTGCACAGACCTTAATAGGGTGTTCAAGGTGAAAGTGCAAACACAAACCTCTACCTGAGTAGTTTTATAGCATTAGCTGCTTGAGAGGGTCCAGAGGAGGGCGACAAGGATGGTGAAAGGACTGGAGGACAAGCCCTCTGGGGAGCGACTACGGGAACTGGGGTTGTTCAGCCTGGAGAAGAGGAGGCTCAGAGGTGACCTAATCCCCTAACCTACCTGAGGAGAGGTTGCCACCAGAAGGGTGAGGATCTCTTCTCTCAGGCTGACAACACCAAAACGAGAAGACATGGCCTTAAGCTACGCCAGGGGAGGTTAAGACTGAATGTTAGGAAGAGGTTTTTCACAGAGAGAGTGATCGCTCATTGGAATGGACTGCCCAGGGAGGTGGTGGAGTCACAGTCCCTGGAGGTGTTTAAGAGAAGACTCGATGAGGAGCTTAGTGACATGGCCTAACTGGTGGGGTGTTGGACTGGATGGTCCTGTGGGTCCCTTCTGGTTCGGAGTGGCCTGTGAGGGAACTAGTTTTATGTCCACAGCTCTGGGCTGTGGGTTCGATCCCTGTATGGGCATTAGCTGGGGAGTTGGACTAGATGATCCTTGTGGGTCCCTTCCAACTTGTAATATTCTGTGATTCTGTGATCAGGATTTCATTGATAGAGCTGTTTCTTGACACTTTGATCAAAATCATCAGTGTTTTTGCTTCTGGGTAGGTTCGTGGTTAGTTCAATTATTTTTAAACTCAAAAGTATACCTTTCCTTCATTATCTGCTTTAGGGACACAAGTAATTTATAAAGATATAATCCCACTGTGACAAGCACATTGCATTTTGCACAAAAACAACCTGATTTTAACTACACACTCCCATTAATATTTTCTCTGTGCCTATAATATGGTGAATGAAATGGAACAAATTGATTATAGTAAAGTGGATGAGCCTTAAAACTCAAGAAGAAGTAAGATACCTGCACTGTCTCAAATGTGCTTTACATGATCTTTGGTGGTCTTGGAGTGGAAAGACCCTTCCCTGGCTCAGGGCACAACTTGGACCCAGATGTTCCCTTAATCATCTCAGTGAGGTATCTACCAAAATACTCATACCATCCACAAATTAAACAAAGAAAAAGATCTGGTTTCAGTCCCCGAAGTGATTTTTTAAACAATTTTATTATTTAATAAATTCTTGAAAACTCTTTAATTTTATTCCAATTTGCTAAGAAGCCATGAAGCAGCTGCAAGTAACTCCCTATATTGCACTGTGCAGTTGCATTAGTCAGGAATTTAAACATTTTTGGAGACTTAAACTGTCCTCACTGATTATATTTCAATCTGGACCAGTGAATATAAGAGCAGAGTATGACTAGATCTTTCAGGATAAGATGTATTGTCTGGTTCTGACAGTCAGGTAATCAAGATGTTGTTCTTTCTGCTGCATTACACACAAGAAAAGTTTCAACTCAGACAAGAATATCACTGTCTTAAGATTTGAAGAATGAGATTCCTTTACCCAAAGACAGGTGTCTAGAAGTTATACAGAAGGCCTGACCTCTCTACCTTAGTCTCCCTTCCCAGTCAGTGGAAAGAAACAAAGGCCCACTGAGAGAGGTTCATTTTCCTTTAGAAAAGTGCCTAGAACAAACTGATTCTTTGGCCCACTGAAGCTGTTTATTTGCCTCCACCTGTTACAAAGGATAACTGCCTCAGACAACCAACTTGATTGTCTGGTATCATGATAACTGAATATATATCTCATGATATTTTAGATGCCATAAGATAACCGAAGTGTCCATGTGGTTATGATAGATAAGGCACAGCATTTTCTCATAATGATCTTTTTAAGTTCCTTTCCTTTAAAAAACATACTTTTATATTTCTGAGAGTTTTGAAGAGAACGTGAAACGAGGTAAGATGCCAAAATCAAATGCAGGTTTTGTAGTTCACAGGTTCACAGGTTATTCTGAATTGGAAGGGACCCACAGGACCATCTAGTCCAACTCCCAAGCAAATACCCACCCAGGGATCAGGCCCACAAGCGTGGAACCACGGGCATCACACGCCATCCATCCAAGACTCCCAATATCTAGATCATGTCCCTGAGCTCCTCATTGAGTCTTCTCTTAAACACCTCCAGGGATGGCAACTCCACCACCTCTCTGGGCAGACCATTCCAATGAGAGATCACTCTCTCTGTGAAAAAACTCTTCCCAACATTCAGTCTAAACCTCCCCTGGCGTAGGTTAAGGCTATGTCCTCTTGTTCTGGTGTCATCAGCCTGAGAGAAGAGATTCACACCCACCTGACTGCAACCTCCCCTCAGGTAGCTGTAAACAGCAATCAGGTCACCTCTGAGCCTCCTCCAGGCTGAACAGTCCCAGTTCCCATACCTGCTCTCCGTAGGGCTTGTTCTCCAGTCCTTTCACCATCCTTGTCACCCTTCTCTGGACCCTCTCAAGCAGCTCAACATTCTGTTCAAACTTAACAACCTAATGCAGTAGATATGAGCAATCTTGGCTCAACTTGGCTTAGGGAAATAATAGGAAATCATGACTGCAGAGTCACCACACATACCGTCTTGTCCTCAAGTTGCTATTTTCTGTGCAAGTACAGAAAAGATTGCTAAATTCACCTTACTAGCATTTGTAGAAGAGAGAGATGGAGAATATATTAGGACAAAGAACGTGTCAGCATTCTTGATACTGATGAACTAGTGAGAGGGAAAATTATATGTAATAAGATTTCTCCTGACATTACAAACTTCTCAAACAAAAAAATTACTATTTGGAGAGTGATAAAACACCTTCAAGTGACCAGAAATAATATTAACTGCTTTCTGTTATATGTATATCTGAGAAATTTTGCTTTTTCTGTACAACCATTGTTAGTCATTGCAAAGCTTCATGGTATTATTCCCAGAATTCATGTGGAATAGAAAAGTTGTATTTCCTGGGAAAATACTCCTGGCTATCACACATCAATCTAGTAAAGTAAATGCTGTTTTTTAGTGGCTACAAAAAGGTGAATGAGGCTCAATGACCAATGGCATAAACCTTCATCTCCTGTGTATATCAGACTAAAATTAATGCAAAAGATCAGAGTATCACAGTATTAGCAAGGTTGGAAGAGACCTTGGAGATCGTCAAGTCCAACCTGTAACCCAACACCAACCCATTATCTAAACCATGGCACTAATTGCCTCATCCAACCTACTTTTAAACACTTCCAGGGACGGTGACTCCACCACCTCCCTGGGCAGTCCATTCCAATGAGCCATCATGTGAAAAACTGCTTCCTAAAATTAAATCTAAACCTCCCCTGGCGTAGCTTAAGGCCATGTCCTCTCGTTCTGAAAGAAGAGGTCCGCACCCGCCTGGCGGCAACCTCCCCGCAGGTAGTTGTAAATAGCAATGAGGTCACCTCTGAGCCTCCTCTTCTCCAGGCTGAACAACCCCAGTTCCCGTAGTCGCTCCCCATAGGGCTTGCCCTCCAGTCTTTTCACCATCCTTGTCGCCCTTCTCTGGACCCTCTCAAGCAGCTCAACATCCTTCTTAAACTGGGGAGNTTGTGGGAAACTGTGTCAAAGGCTTTGCCAAGGTCCAAGTACAGAAAATCCATGGCCTTTTTTTCATCAACCCGGAGAATCACCAGATCATAAAAGGAAATCAGGTTTGTCAGGCAAGACCTGCCTCTCCTAAATCCATGCTGACTAGTTCTAATGTCATGGTCGTTGCTGCATAATACCACACAAGACTATGGGTTTCATGACTTTGCCCGGCACTGAGGTCAGGCTGACAGGTCTGTAATTGCTCGGATCATCTTTCCTACCCTTCTTGTGGGTGGATGTCACATTAGCCTATTTCCAGTCTTGTGCTACATCACCAGTAAGCCAGGACTGTTGGTAAATTATGGAGATCATCAAATAAGAGTAAAATTTACACTCATGCTGCATAGTTATTAATGAAAATAGAAGATAAAGAATATGACTATTTAGCAAACAGGAACTGACAGCTGGGACCAAATCTAGAAGAATATTGAGTTGTAGACAGGTTACATAGTGCAGTGCTTTACAATAGTAGGACTTGCTCCTGGAGCAGTCACGTCTGTGCTAGATATCTATTTGGCAGATGGAGAGAATTTTGTACCAAAATAAACTCTCACTGTATATTTTTACATGGTGTAATGCCTGGGTATCAAGGATTAGTGCATTTCTGACATTTTGGAAGTGCTCAGTAAGTTAGATTTTTCCTGGTGTCCTCATACGTACACCACATGGCCAGAATATCTATGACACATGAGCTATAAACCCAGTGCCTTCAAATAAACATTGAATCTGATGTTTTGCACACCATCCCAGGGTGCACTTCAACGTTTTATGCTGTTACACAGGTCCGTCATTCCACCCTGAGCACACGCGCTGTTGTTGCTGGAGGGCTGTACTGTTCTCAGAGACCATGAGCAGCATGCTGCTGGACATTTGGAACAAAAATCAGTTTCTTGAACCAGTCATGGATGAGATTTGTGGGTTGCAAAAGAGGCCATGTCTGAGAAAATATTAATATACAATTTAACATTTCTCCTAGACTTTGTTAGGGACTACTGAGCTGCTGAGTTCATTTCAGAAATTCAAGGCTCAGAAAGAAAAGGCAAAAGAAAACTCTGCATACTGCAGCTAATAATCAGGGCATTCACTCAGGCAGGAAGTGTGTGTGACAAGTACAAACTGTTTCTAGGTATTGAAAATAGGTGTGAGTTTTTTTCTTTGCTAAAAAACACTCACAGTTACAAGGCAGATAACTGTCCCTTTCATCTGACTGTATTTGTTCTTTCTATTTCTGATTATAGAAATATTGATTTATTTTTCCCCAGGCAATCTTGGAACTTCAACAGGAGGGGAAGAAGATTCCTACATTTTATCTAAGCTGTAAGTGTCATCTTAGGGCAGTGGTGATAAAAGATGATTTAAACTCCTCAAGCTGACAAGCTTCCGTCCCCGGCCATTCAGGAGTTCAGGAGAGGCTGGAAGCAACAGATAGGACTTGAAGATACCTTAAAATAAGTGAGCAATGTTAGCTTCACAGTCAGTAGAGAAGATCTCTTGAAGGAGATCACAAGGGCAGGTATGCTGTCCTCATTGGGAATCCCTCACTGTGAGGGCCAGAGAGCTGAAATGAAGATGAGTAGGCCAAGGGAGTTGCAGGGCTGTCTTCCACTTCCAAGCCCATTTTTACACATCCTCCCAGTGTGATCTGATGATCACAAGTCTCAGAGGGAATATTTTGCTGTCTCCTGTGTCTTGCCTCTGGCCTCTTTGACCATTATCCTGTCCAGTCACACACCCTCTTATTCTAAATCTCATGTTCTTTCCCAGTAGTTAGTTAAATGTTTCTCCTTACTGAATTGATGCCTCTTAAGCTTGCATCTCTGAGCCTTTGATACCAGGCTGGTGTCCAGATACTTGAAAGTTAGCCACTGGAGCTAATTAGCAAGTGGTCAGACAGCTTCATGGCATCTATTTATAGATACCTCTCAGTAATGAATGATGCACCTGATATTTCAGATGGGAATAATTCTGCAGAATAATGCCTGCAGAGCAAGCTGTTAGAAATAAAACAGAAAATATGTTCACAGTTAGGTAGATGTTTAAAGATTGTGGAATAAGATTATGTAAGATCAAAATCTTAGTTTGGATGCTTCAGCTTTTCTGTGGTTTTAGGCCACATGGAAGGGCTTATCAGTCTTAGGGGATACACTCACTGTGGATCAAGGAGTGATAATATAAATGTTTATGCTTGCATGTAAGATGCTTTTGACACATAACAGCTTGTTAATTTTGTGTATGTGGGAATTCAGATGCTTCAAAACACTTAGGTTCATTTGGTTAAAAATGAATGGACCTAGAGATAAAACTTAATAGTTTTAATCTATGAAAAACCCTTTCAGATTTTTTATACCTAGAGTTCAATAAAGAATCTAAAATAAAACAAGAAATTTGACTAGTTTGTAATGGATTGTGTTTAGGATAATGGTATGCTCTCCTCTGCTCCATAGTTGAATTGTTTCCTTTCAGATGACAACATTTAGCTCGTAAATAAAATTTCCTGAGTATTCTCCATACCCCCTTTAAATGCAGTGGAGAGACACAGATGCCTCAAAGGGTGATTCATTCATTCTCAAAATAATTTTCCAAGATTTCTGAAATTAGTGCCTCTGTGGAGTTGTCACTTTCTCTTAGTGACTAAGGAAAAAAATCTATTAACAATTAACATGGGCTACACATTTAGGTTTTATGTGACCCAACTTGAGTGAAACTAAGCTTGCCCTTTCCCTTTTCTTAATCCTTTCCTTTTTCATTTCAGAGGTACACAGGTTATTCCAAGTTGGAAGGGACCCACAGGATCATCTAGTCCAACTCCCAGACCCACAAGCGTGGAACCACGGGCACCACGCTCCATCCATCCAAGCCACATTTCACATCCAGTGTTCTCCTCCTGCGTCTATTCTGCCTTCACCTTGTAGCTCATTAGATATAATGTTTTCCATATACTTTAAAACTATTTTAAATCAAGAAGATCTGATGGCATTCAGCAAAGTTATCTTGAAGTCAAAGAAATTGACTGTATGAGTCAATCTGAGCACAAGCGACAGTTCTTGTCAGAGAAGGTTCCTCATTTTATCTACGTCAAACAAGGTAGCAACTGCAGATCAGCACATTTTCATCATTGATTTTATGCTTCAAACTGGTAATATTTACATGTCTCAATTCTCTGATGAGAATGCCTTCTTGTACATTAAGATTGTCTTTAGCTCTTCCTTGAATGTAGAATAAAATCATTCAATTGAAAAGAAGAAAATAAAAACTATAAAAAACCTCCCAAGAGTTGCAGAGTTCAGACCAAGTGTATTATCTAACAGCCACTACACTTATTATGTTAATCAGCCTTTTTGTGCTTCTTCAGTAGAGGGGAAGAAAAAGACATAAGGCAAAATAATTTCCTGTATCTAGTCTGTTTCTAGGAGCAGAAAAGGCTGTTTTCCCCTCATAGTTCTTGAGGTTGGAAAGAGGTTGCCATCACGCTAAACAGCTAAGTCTGTGCATCTTGGAAAAACATTTGTGTTGTTGGTTTCGTTTAACACAGTCACTAGGTTCCCTGTCATGGTCAGTACAGTCCAGACAGCAATTGTCTAGCTCTGTCTTTGCCTCTTCTCGCATTCAGACACTGAAGCTGAATGCGTCATTGCGACTCACAAGTTATCGCGGCAGGCCATTGATTGTTGCAGCTGACAAAGATTTTTTTTTGTTGTATCGTATACTTATGGTTCATCCTCTACTAGTACGTGATGTATGGGAGTACCTGTGAATCTCAGCATCAGTATTAAACAACCTGACAGAAAATTGACAGCAGTATCTGTGGGTGGTCCTGGAATGGCAAGGTAGCAAGCAAGTGCTGTGAACTTATGTGTTAGTTTCACTGGGAAGAGGTTGTCATTTATTGTGTTCACCCTAAATACTATGTCAGTCCTCAAGGTCTGGATGGTGTCAGACATTGAATAAAGAACAGCTGTCTTGGATGTAGTCAGTTAATGCTCAGTAGTACTCAACTTTTAAAGGGGCAATTAATACCTTTCTGTTACCATTAGAATGCCAGCTATTCAATAGTCAGTAAAAATACTCTGGCCTGTTCCCTAACATGTCCAAAATAGAGAAACAAGGAAAACCTTTTGGCCCTTCCCCAGACAGAAAATGAGGGACCATATTGTCAAATAGTCAAGTAATCACAGAATCACAGAATCACAGAATATTATGAGTAGGAAGGGACCCACAAGGATCATCTAGTCCAACTCACCATCTAACACCTAACNCAACCAGTTATGAGTAACTTGCCTTCATTGTAAATGAATTCAGACTGATCATGAATACAGGAAAATCTTTAAGTGGTATTCAGGAAAATAGAATATTCGATAACAAAAATGTGGTGGAAAAAATATTACTTCAGTATTGACTACTAGTGAAAGACCAAACACCAACTCTGTTGCATTTCAAAATGTTTGAGAGGACAGGCCCTGGCAAACTCAAATGATGTTTTCCCATGGACTCAATTCTTGAAGAACAGGGAAAGGATTGGAAAGAACACATCATTAGAGGTTTGCAAAAAAGCTTCCCAGATGTTACAAAAAGGCCCTTTAGATTCTGTAATAAATCAGCATAAAACCTCCGTAGATGCACAGTTATGCTGAAAAATGTGTTAAGCCTGACTTTTTTTGCAGCATGTCTTTCAATAAAAGGGGAAAAAGGGGAAAAAAATCATTTTTAGTCGTAATTCGTGTTATATTATATAGATCACAATGGACTTTGGCCTGTCTTGTCAGGACAATCAAGGCAGACAGTGAAAAGCTTAAGCAAAATTTGGGGTAACTCTACAAATCTTCAAACAGAGTCACAGGAGAAAAGAAAGAGACACTGCCTTAACAGCTGTTATAGGGAAACAGTGGTTGTTGTTTTACGTAATGGAACACAAACCATACTATGTAATAAGTACTCAGTGATCATCCCACTAATTACTCAAACTTTCAAAAGAACACCAGGGCCACAATTAAATATTGTATATTACCCCTCATTCTAATTACACAGCTGTTTTAGTTGCACTGTAAAAGTAACACATTAGTTAATTATTTTCATTTAATGCATTTTAAAACAATATTTAATACCTCATTCAGCACCCTAGGGATTTCAGCTATTCATTAAAATCCCTATTCATGTGTACAGTAGCAGTTCCGTAGCCACATAAAGCTGACGTCTATTTCAACTTCACTTATAAAAATCAAGCTTGGAAACCGACTGGCTTAAAAGGTCCTGACTCTGGTTGACAGAGCTGTAATGGTTTCACAGATGTAAGTCAGTCTTAATTCTATCCCTAAAGTGTAAAAATATATCAGGAGCAAATCCTGGCCTCTTCTCTCAAAGGTTTTTGGAGAAAACATCTTCCTTGGAGAGTTCCACTGGAACACTGTAGATGCTATATTGGTCACTAAGACTTCCTCTGGGGAAGGAAAAGACCATGGATGTAAAAGTCTTCATTACTACAGATATAGACCTAAGAATATCTTATTGACTACTAAATGCAAAGGATGTTGATGAGACAGAAAAATGAGAGGCAGATGCAGCTGATTTTGCAGTTGTTCATTCATCTAATGTGCTTAGAAACACAGTGGTGTTTATGGTGCCTGAGAGCACACCATGGGATTCATATGCTGTTCTTCCCACCAAAATGAATGGGTTCATAAATGAAACCACATAGTCAGAGATGAGCTCTATGGATTGAGGGGTCCGAGTGTCTAAGAGTAGAAGACAAAAAATTTAAAGGATTATCAGTTTCCTTTTTTTTTCTGATGGAACTGGAAATTCAGGAAAAGGTGCTAATATGAATACGTCATATCTAAGTGAAAAAGATACAGCAGAACATTAATTTTGAGGAGTTTCAGGAAATTTCACTGGAGTTGTAACTTGACAGCAAATATTTTTTTTCCGCTGTCCCAAATTCTGTGGTCTACAGAAAATACAAGAAAACTATCCATGTTGACATTTAATGATGGCAAGTATAGTCTAAAAGAAGTAGATTGTGTATTTAATCAGAAAAGGTTATTTAATGGTGCTATCTTTTTTAGACTACTTGCTTTCATTAGCTATGACCATATGGAGCTCACAGATGGCAAATAAAACAGTGATGTCCTGTTCAAATAAGAAGGACGCAAGAACAGTAAATAAATTGCTGGCAAAATCAAGATGAATGATGCGTGTGATATATATGTCATAGAGTACCCAAAATGTCACATAACAGTTATGACTGGAATAGTTTTCAGTCTGAGCGTCAGGAGCTGTTAGATTGACATGGGAGAATAATGTCAGGGATTAATCTCAGGGAAGGGATAATAACTATTTAGATCCTTGAAAATAAGAGAATGAAGGCTACTTTCTACTCATCAGCTCTATTTCCACTTTGTTTCTTCCATGCTTGTTTTCTTCTTTTCTTCATTCCCCGAGAGTACTGTCAGGGTCACTTTCTCCGGCTCTTTTTCTTTCATCTCTTGTAAGGAAGCATTTTTCTCTGCATTTAATATTGCATCTAGCTTGACATGGAGACTGTATGCAGTATGACCCATTGTTTCTGCCTGAACCCAGAGGTATAGTGAAGAGTTGGCCATATGTTACCTACTGCACCAAACTTCCAAGAGTTAATCAAAGGGAACACAATTTGAGGACCATGAAGCTGAAGTAAAATTCTTGCTCACTAAACCTGGATATCTATTTACCCTTATCTTCAAAGCTTTACCAAATCCTGCTTATTAAGTTATATTATCTGATGCATATGAATCACGGAATCAGAGAATATTCTGAGTTGGAAGGGATCCACAAGGATCATCGTGTCCAACCCCTAAGTGAATGCCCATACAGGGATTGAACTCATAACCTTGGTGTTATGAGCACTGTGCTTTAACCATCTGAGCTAATCTCAGGAAAATCCTTTTTTTTTTTAAATTTTTTTCCGCCTAATTCCCAATCCCATCATCCCATTATCTAGAACATGTCAATGAGTATCTCATCCTATCTTTTCTCAAACACCTCCAGGGATGGCGACTCCACCACTTCTCTGGGCAGACCATTCCAATGAGAAATCACTCTCTCTGTGAAAAACGTCTTCCTAACATCCAGTCTAAACCTCTCCTGGCATAGCTTAAGGCCATGTCCTCTTGTTCTGGTGTCGTCAGCCTGAGAGAAGAGATTCACACCCACCTGGCTGCAACCTCCCCTCAGGTAGCTGTAAACAGCAATCAGGTCACCTCTGAGTCTCCTCTTCTCCAGGCTGAAGAACCCCAGCTCCCGTAGCCACTGCCCTTAGGGCTTGTTCTCCAGGCCTTTCACCATCCTTGTCACCCTTCTCTGGACCCTCTCAAGCAGCTCAACATCCTTCTTAAACTGGGGAGCCCAGAACTGCACACAGTACTCAAGATGTGGTCTAACCAGCTCCGAGTACAGTGGAAGGATGATCTTGGAGTTGTTTTCCGACTGTAATGATGATGTGATTCTAGTCTATGATTCTGTGACTGAAGACCCCTGAGGAGATGACAGATATTTTGGGAAGCTAACAGAGATGAAATTATTCTTGCTCAGAGAAAATTTTTTGCATTTATTTTCCTCTTTTAATTTGGATAACAAGTTAGCCTAACATGAAGCAAACTAGGCAGACGTAGATTTGAGAGTGTGAGGTTTGTTCTTTCAATTTAATACAGAATTTTTAAATACTGAAAACATAGAATTTAAGAATGCTATTCATCTGATTTTGCTAATTGCATGATTTATGATTGCATGGCTACCTTTTTCTGGGGTGAGAATTAAGGATTGAAAATCTGCACTGCTTGTAGGTAAAAGGTAATTACTGAGACTTAACATTTTAAAGGATGCCCTTGGAAAGACATACAAAATACTGGGGAACAATTCTGCATCTCCAGAAACCAGAGAGAAAAGTTATTAACCAGTTTTACGTTGACTTGTCTGTATTATTCTACTGTGGGATTTGTTAGATCGCCATTTCTGCAAACAGGGACTATATTCTTGGTTTTCTTTGTGCAGCACAGTGCATTCTAAAACTGCTGGGCTGATAAGCCTATAGGCACTCTAATAGTATATGCAATAACAGGAGTGATGCTTTCAACTTAAGGATTCATTGTGATAAGAATTTTGGTTGGAAAAAAATAAGTAAAATAAGTATGAATATTGTAGTAATGTGGATTTGCTATATTTAACTAAAGGCTTCTAGTAATTTCTGTTTAGTTTGCCAGACAAGGGAAAGGTTTACATTTTCTCTGAAATGATTAAAAGCAAACAGGGCTTAGTCAAGGGGATCAAAACTATGAGATGCCAAGAATGTTTCCTCTCACCATAACCCATTAATTCTCTTGAAGCTGGTATTATGCAAGACTTCCTTGGCATTCTTTAAAATATTCAGTGTTCAAATTAAATCTCCATTCAAAAACATGAGCATGCACAATGGTGGGATACATTAACACTGTGCCATTTGATACTCACTCAGAAACTGGATATGCTCTGAATTGAGAAAGATCAGCTGCAGAAAGAACATACACAGAAAGATGTGGTACTTAGCAATTACAGGCCAAATCCAGAAAAGGATTTAGGTGGACTTCATATCTAAAATCCAAAACTGAAACCTCAAATCCTTTCAGTCATTAACTACCTTACACTGAAGGTCTCTAAATACCAGCACTCGCTTCAAATCTGAACCTTGACTGAGGTGTCCCTTCTTCATGTATGCACATATCTGCCTGGTCCTAACAGATTCTTCACTCCTCGTAATCCCTGTTGGGATCTAGAAACTTGTCAGAGGCACACAGTGCAGCTGTAGCACTAGCTACACTGGCAGCCCGTATAGCACTCTGATGAAAATATAATTATCATAGAATAATTTAGTTTGGAAAAGATCTTTAAGATCATCAAACCCAACTGTTAACCCAACACTGCCAAGTCCACTACTAAATCATGTCCTTAAACATCATATCTACACATCCTTTAAATGCCTCAACAAAGTTTATAGACACCACTACCTCCCTGGGCAGCCTCTTCCAATGCTTGACAAACCTGTCAGTGAAGAAATTTTTCCTAATATCCAAACTAACTCACTTGTGGAACAAAATGAAGTAATTTATTTTTTTTTACTATTACTTGTTACCTGAGAAAAGCTGTAATTTCCTGTAATTATATGAATTTTCTAGTACTCTGGCTAGTTTTGTTCTTAAATGCTGAAGTTTGTCCTCTGACTACATTAGAACGTAAATAAAAGGCAACTTTGAAACATTGAAGGACTTGCAAACTGTTGAAAAGTAAGGATCTACACACCAAAATTAAAAGAGCTAGGTAAAATGACTCAGTTTTGTTAAATGATATAATTTAAAATAAGCTATTTTTCAAGCATTCTTACAGGAATTACAAAGGCTTTTGGGGAAATTTGGTGTGATACTTCTCCAATGGTACTTCATTTCACCAGAACTTGTAGAAAAAACCCCAAAACTAAACCCAAACCAAAACAAACATCAAACAACCAAATATTACTTATTCACTTAAATGCATTCTCAAACAAATAAGAACCAACCTTCTGATTACTCTGTGGATGCTTACGTGTACACTTGTCATTCACACTTAAGTACAGACTTATCTAAATGCATCTTACACAGAAATTATTAGAAATAACTTCTGACTTCTGCCTCTTTGCAAATTTCCTTCCTCAGAAATCTTTCAGACAGTGTCTTGTCTCAGGGTGCTCCTTCTCCTGTTTTAACTAGTAATTTACCTCAAGAAAAATAGTGATCTGAGAAAACTTTCAAATATGAAAGAAAATCCTCTCTGAAGGTTTAATCAACAGCCACTGAAGTTGGTGGAAAAATGTCCTTTTGATTTGAGTAGGAATAGGTTTGAAACCTTTAATTGGATATATACGTATCTTAATCACAGAATCACAGAATATTCTGATTTGGAAGGGACCCACAAGGATCATCAAGTCCAATCCCAAAGTGAATGCCCATACTGGGATTGAACCCATAACCTTGGTGCTATGAGCACTATGTTTTATCTATTTCAGCTAATCTCATGGTCATGTCATCTTTTTTTTTTCCTTTAATAACCTAACTCCCCATCCCATCATCACATTATCTAGAACATGTCACTGAGTTCCTCATCCAGTATTTTCTTAAACACCTCGGGCATGGTGACTCCGCCACCTCTCTGGGCAGACCATTCCACTGAGAGACCACTCTGTGAAAAAAGCTCTTCCTAACATCCAGTCTTAACCTCTCCTGGTGCAGTTTAAGACCATGTCCTCTTATTCTGGCGCTGGCAGCCTATGACAAGATTTGCAGCCTATGAGGAGATTTACACCCACTAGACTACATCCTCCCTTCAGGTAGTTGTAAACAGCAATCAGGTCACCTCTGAGTCTCCTCTTCTCCAGGCTGAACAACCCCAGCTCCTGCAGTCATTCCCCACAGGGCTTGTT